>JAPWLS010001196.1:0-36365 GCA_028551675.1 Tineola bisselliella
TTTATTTTATGAATGTTTTAAATTCCAAATTATTCAACACTTTAATATCAAAGGAAATTATTTAAAATTATTTTGCTTATAATTCCCGTTACAACATTCAATAACTTGTCTCGACGCGTTTCGCCACTTCACGTGACATCATCAGGATACGCGCGGTCGCGTCGAGACAAGTTATTGAATGTTGTAGCGGGAATTACAAGCAAATTAATTTTAAATAAATTCCTTCAATATGGATTTCCGCAAAGTAACGCCTGAAATAACCAATTGCTTTAATGTCATCTTATTTTCAGGTGTGGCGTAATATGTGCAGCTACTCGTCGCTGAGCACTCTGTTAATGTGCGGCTGTCCGCTGCTCTGTGTGTGGCTGTGTGCAGCGATGCAGTCGCCGCGGATACCTGTCGAGCCGGATGCATTGCCCGTATGTTCTGTATGCTGACTCTTAACTGACGAGTCTCTCGTGGTCTTCTTCTTGGCAAACACCTTTCCGAAGCCATTGTAGAGTAGTTCATTTTATTAAATTTTTAAAGATACTTAATGTACCTATTAATGAATTGGCAAGTTACTTGTTATATGCCTTTCTGGAACCTCTATAGATTTTTTTTTATTTACTTTTAGTAAATGGGCTCCAATAGAGCACTTTTGCTCGTCAATACAAATATAAAATAAATTTATTAATTTAATAATTATCAATTTGATTTAGCTACTGTATACTGGCATTGTCCACTTACATACTAATGTCAGAATAATATATAATAAATCTACTATGATGTAGAAGAATAGCTGCTGTATAGGGGCATTGTCATCCTATTATATACCTATGGGTAAACATAAAATAACATTGGTTATGTTCAAGTGTGTAGTATGATTATCTTGAACTGATGAAGAGGGAGGCTACTAATATCATCGAGCAGCTTATTATATGACTTTATTATTGAATTGAATGGTCTATTCGAAATAAAGTCTTTTGATTTGATCATTGTCATAGTTCTAATAGGAATGATGTATGTGTCTTCAGGAGCGTCGTCCACGACCCGGTGCATTGGAGGCCGGAACTGAGAACCGTCCCACAGTCAAGTGGTATATAGGTGGGAGTGAAACACAACATAATGACAGAGAGAGGAATATCACACGGGCGCGGTGTAGAGCGGCGCAGGCATTGGGTAAGTTGAAAGGGTCCATGATCGGTTAGTACACACATAGAATTTCAAATGGATACACTTCTTGTAGGTATATAAGTGATAGAAAAAGAAACAATCACGGTGTCGTGCCTCAACTTCGACACGATAAGAATATAGTTATCTCTTTCTAATGATTGTTTCTTCCAGTCCAAAGTCCAATCTGTATCCATTTGAAGATTGTCGTTTGTACGTTTAAATATATCGTTTTGCAGGTCTGCTGTCTTGTTATTTGGTGCAACCGGCTCCTGGGATTGATTATGAGAAAGAGGCTGATAGTCCTATAGATTGTTATGTTAAGGTAAATTGGTTATTATATTTTTTATGACTAGTGTAGTGTCAACGACAATTGTAACTCTTTAAGCAAGTCAAAGTAAGTTAGTGTAAGTGTGATTTTAACGCCCTCTGTAGGAAAAGCCTACATTGCTATAACTACAAGTTTTGTCCAAACCACTGGTTTTTAACTGGTGGTCCCTGGAAGCACCCGAAGTGATCCTCAAAGCCATCTTAAGTTTATTTATATGACTATAGTGCTTCACTTATAGTTTATAATTTCTTCTACAATGATGTTTAAAAAAATATACTATTTCTGTTAACAAATATGATTTTAAATAATTTTATGTGTGTTTTCGTTTGAATTTATATTTATTGTACAACTAGCTTTTACCCGCTGCTTCGCTCGCATTTAAGTAATTTAATAAGTATCAGACATCATTTCATTAGAACTATA
Organism: Tineola bisselliella; assembly: GCA_028551675.1. NCBI lineage: Eukaryota > Metazoa > Arthropoda > Insecta > Lepidoptera > Tineidae > Tineola > Tineola bisselliella. The sequence goes on from JAPWLS010001196.1 coordinate 1,907, forward strand.
CTCAATATTTTACTATAGTCAATTGCAAATTGTAGTAAAATATACTTGTAGTACCTCCAAAAATATGTGTACAAAGTTTCATGATGATCGGTTAAGTAGTTGTTGCGTGAGAACGTAACGAACAAACTCACATTCACAATTATGATATTAGTAGGGATTACCATGAATCAGTTAGTGGTTCATGGTAAGACAGAAATTTTGGAACTTGATTAACACTAGATTTACCAGCTTAAATATTTCTACCAAAACCAAAAAAACATATATTTGTTACAAATATATATATAAAATAATATAAAATTCATAAAACTAATTCTTCTGTTATAAATTAAAGAAGATTAGAAGAATTAAAGAAAATGTTACACGCAGTAGGAATTTTAATTTGATCTTGCAAGACCAGTCATTTTGACTGGTCTGGTAAATCTAGTGTTAAGGAATGAACATTGTGATTACAGGTTATAGTAACATATCTCAGTTCATCGAGTGCCCTGCAGCGGTTAGTGGCCAGCCTGGTGGTGTCGTCTTGGGCGCACCACACTTTCATGCAGCAAGCGGCCCGCCCAATACAGAACGGCGGGTTCAGCATGGACCACGTGGCACCACCACTGCTCAAGACCACCCTGCACACGATACTCAATCAGATGCTGTATTATGATGAGGTCGCACTCAATTGTAACAAGTAAGTGTTCTAGTCTGATCTGTTTCCGTGGATAATTCTTCTGGATTCTATTTTTCATATATATATATATATATGATGTTTTTCTCTCTCCACTTCCTTACATCTATTTGGTTCTTGTTTTTTATTTTTATGTATTTTTGTAATTTTATTAGTAGTGTATCTATCCCTTTATCACCTTGAGCGTACCGTCCTATCCTATAATTAAAATTTCATTTAGTTTATATAATAGTAGTCCTCTTTATAATATGTAGTTCTAATGTAATTTTGTAGGTAGGTGAATAAATAAATAAATATAGCCTATGATTGACTAGTTTCTTGTGGTCTGCTTCTCGTCATATGCCTTTCCAAAGTCATGGTAGAGTAAGGCTCTTTGCACATTATAAGAAATTTTCTTGTGTCGTATGTCTTATGTGTTATAACACGTCCAGTCGCATTGAGTGTTATATGAGACCGTGCACATTACAAGAATATTTTCTTATGTCGGATACTATACGCGTACGCCTAGTCATTTTGTTTCGCAGCACGCTCGACGTCGTATACATCTACTCAACTATGTAAACAAGTTTGTGCGTGCACATTCGGTGCGGCTGCGTTTAGCGAAAGTACGTGTAGTGATCGTGCAAAGGATTATTTTGATCAAAATTTGGTCTATTCGATTTTTGTATTAAAAAATTTTTTTTTGTTGTTTTTTTTTTAAATATTCTTTAATATTATGAATAAGGAGGGTGGGGTGGGGGGGTGTCAGCGGCGACTCGCGCCGACCTTCGGTCGACGCTCGTCTTTTTGTTTATTTAGTTATTTCTGAAATCTATACCATTTAAGAAGTTTTCGAATTTTTAATTTTTGTATTTAATTATTTAACCGTATTTCTTGAATTATATACAAGTTAGACATTTAGTAAACAAATAGTAGACAAATAGTAAAAATTCCGACAGAGCCAAATTTTTGTAGATACCTTGGGTTTACTCTTACAAATAATATGCGAAAAGTCCCCATCGATCCCATGTGTGCGTCAACAGTTATTCGGGGTCAAAGGTTAAAATTTTAGGTTTTTTGGATTTTTCTCGAAAACGGTAGGTTTTATCGAAAAAGTACATCAGACCAAAGTTGTAGATCTCGAAATTCTCTATAAAAGTGGTCCTTATGATTTTTTCTCTAAGACCTACCATTTCTCAGATATTGCGATTGTAAGAATCACGTCCTACATAATATCGAATGATCAAATATTAAAAATTCCGACAGAGCCAAATTTTTGTAGAGACCTTGGGTTTACCATTACAAATAATGTGCGAAAAGTGCCCATCGATCCCATGCGTGTGTCAACAGTTATTCGGGGTCAAAGGTCAAAATTTTAGGTTTGGATTTTTCTCGAAAACGGTAAGTTTTATCGAAAAAGTACCCCAGACCAAAGTTGTAGATCTCGAAATTCTCTATAAAAATGGTCCTTATGATTTTTTCTCTAAGACCTACCATTTCTCAGATATTGCGATTGTAAGAATCACGTTCTACATAATATGCACGGTACTCGGCGCTTTTTTTTTAACGTGGTTTCCCCAGTAGGCCTATTTCACGAATCTGTCGGACGTTATTTTCAGGGACAATACTTTTTTAATAGTAGTCCTTGCAGTGAGTAGTACCTAAATCTTCTTAAATATATATAACTCAAAGGTGACTGACTGACATAGTGATCTATCAACGCTCAGCCCAAACCACTGGACGGATCGGGCTGAAATTTGGCATGCAGGTAGATGTTATGACGTAGGCATCCGCTAAGAAAGGATTTTGATCAATTCTACCCCTAATTCAATCAATTCTATCCCTAGGGGATGAAAATTTGTATAAATCTTAATCTGAGATTTGTAGTAGGTAGTATTTGAAAATCAAATTTATTGTTTGTGATATTATCTCGTTTTCATGTAAACGTTTACAAAATACACATTCCAAAATTGCTATATACATAAACAAAAATTAAATTACTATGCCTTCATCACACTATATATCAATTCACACAAATATGACGCTTTCAAGGGTCCAACACTCGCCAACAAAGGGACGAGCATAGTATTGTACAGTGGTACCTCGACATATGAGTTTAACTCGTTCTGTAACCTTGCTCGTACCTCAAAGCACCGTATGTAGATCGGGGCGCATGTCGGGGTCGTATGCGATTCCTCGTATCTCAAAACACTCGTATATCGAGGTACCACTGTATTTGTAAATCTGTTGTTAATATAACATAAAACGGTGGTGTTTTTGATTTTCAGAGTCTTGCAGGAAGCACGTGATCTGGTCGCCATGATGAAGCATTACAAGTTGCCCATGGAGGGGAATGAGTTTACTAATATAACGAGATTAGAACAAGTGCGTATATATATTTAGAAATAACGGTTGAGGGTAGTTTGATTTGTGATCAGCTGATCATTACTTGGATAAGTTTTATTATATTTTATGCAGCAATAATTATTATCTTCAAACACGACAACCATCAGACAGCAATCAAAATAAAATAGTAATATGTTGCATATACTTATTATATCAAATATCCAGTTTAAACATTAATTTGAATTTTTCTTTCTCTTATTTATATATTAATAAATAACTATTAAAATGATTTTGATCATGTAAGATAATGTAATGACAGCTAAGTGACAGTAGACAGTTGCAATGGATTATTATCATTGGTTAAAAATCACGTCAACAATTTTTCAAGCGTGTGATTGATCACAAATTCCTGTATGAATAGGGTTTTCCCCCGCACGTTTGAACCAGGATTTGAACCTGAGATTATTGTTTTATGATAACAGTGATGTGTATGTCGTAGTTATGGAAATAGAAGTCCTTCTCGAGTGTGATCATTTATTGGGCTTCCTAACGACTGTCAGGCAATGGGGTAGTCGCGTACTATTATACAATTCACAAATACATAACTACCCGCAATCATAACTTACATATATAACAAACAGGTGTCCCACATAACGGCTGTGAGTCAGCCGTTGCTGGCGTCGTTGAAGATCAAGCGAGTTGCGAGCAATCTGGAAGAGAGGAGAGCTTCGTTGCAGTACGCGGTGAACCAATGCGCGATAGAACAGAATGCATGGCATATATCGTTAGTATTTCTTGTTGTTTAGGGTAGTTAAATAGGTATCATGGCGAAAGGGGTTATTTAAAATTTAAATAAAACAAAGCCTTCTTCGTCCCTTTTAAATATTATAGTTTAATCACATAGATTGGCATTAACATCCAGTTATATGCCTTTCCGAAATTTCGGTGGATTTTAACTATAGTAATGCCCCGCTTTACGCGAGTGATACGTTCCGGAAAAAACTGAAATTCCCGCGACTTTAGAGAAGTTGATGACTACATTATGTTTATACGCACTCTTTCGCGTAATGCGGGGCAATTGAGCGCGGAATTTGAATTTCGCGTTATAGTGAAACTGCGCATAACGGGGTCACGTAAAGCGGGGTATCACTGTATACGCAAGAGTTTAAAGGACCTATACGAATTAAAGATTATTGATCTGAGTATCCAGTTGCAATACAATGCATATACTTTCGCAGCGTCCAGGCAGCCATAGCGGGTGCCTGCGCGTACCTTCACGCGTTGCCGGACAAGTTGAATCCGGTCATAAGACCGCTGATGGAGTCGCTTAAGAAGGAGGAGCAGGAAGAGCTGCAACTGCAGGCCGCACGAGCGCTAGGACCATTGTTGGCGGCGCTGGGTGATAGACAGCCCTGCCCCAACCATAAAGTGTTGGGGAATCTTAAAGCGTATCTCAGGTGTGTATGTATGACTTGACTTGCATTGTCATTTTACGTTAACACTAGCTTTTACCCGCGGCTTCGCTCGCATTTAAGTCATTAAATAAGTATCAGAGATCATTTCAATAGAAATGAATCAATATGATTCCGAACAGCTGAAACTATAGTCAGTTGGAAATCCTATGTTACTTCTAGTATCTCCAAAAAGTATGTGTACAAAGTTTCATGATGATTGGTTAGGTAGTTGTTGCGTGAAAACGTAACAAACAAACTCACATTCACATTTATAATATTAGTAGGGATATATATAGAGCAGTGTTTTCTCAAAGTCCGACTTATCCTGTAAAATTTTCCTATATTGGAACTCATATCTTGACTGTCTTAGAAAAATGGGCGTATAAATATTTGTAATGCACAGAGATGCCCTCTAGTAGCGAGTCGTGGAACTATTTAATGTCGTCTTGTTTGTTCTAATTGCAAAATACAAGTGAATGAAGGACTGTTCTATTTTCTAGACTCCACATTTGTGAATTTCTTATATAGTTTCTTATATAGACTTCTATAGCTATTAAAATTAAACAATTTCAATATAATTATATATAAATTGCTTTTTGTTTCTGATGTTTAGATGTTTATATATTTGTGTTGTTTTCGTTTTGGACTTGTAGTATTTTAAGGTGAGCCCATTGTATATGTGCAGACCAGTGTTTCTCAACCTTGTTTTTTGTTGACGCATGCATAAACACTATTAGGCACTAAGAAAGGATTTTGAAAAATTCTAAAGGGATAAAATAGGGGATGTAAATTTGTATAAATCTTATTAGATTTTCGATTGATTGAACTGAACCTAATTAATAATAATACTTCTTAACGCGAGCGAAGCCGCTGGCAAAAGCTAGTTATATATAAATTGCTTTTTGTTTCTGATGTTTAGATGTTTATATATTTGTGTTGTTTTCGTTTTGGCCCGTAGTACAGGACTTGTAGTATTTTAAGGTGAGCCCATTGTATATGTGCAGACCAGTGTTTCTCAACCTTTTTTTTTTGTTGCGATTTTTGGCCCACAAAAGTGTTGCGGCACAGTGGTTGACAATCACTGGTGAGACTATTATAAATAATAATTAATACACTCGGTCTATACTCTATACAGATGTGATCCCGAATATACGCCTAAGATCGCACTCTGTGATAATAACGTAGACGAGGTGACCGAGTCGGCGAGCGGTGACAGCAGCAACGAGGGAAGTGACGTCACGACTCCAACAACAACATGTAAGTAACCTCTTTTTCTTATATTATGCACAGTCGACAAATGGATACACTTTTTGTAGGTATATAAGCTATAGAAACAGTGGGCTTATCACGAATTTAGTCTGGCTTTCGAATCGAGCTGTCACAAGTAAAACGGATCCGTTAGCAATCGAGATCATGAATTTTTACTAACGACTAACGAGCACCAGCAATCTATCAAATGAACGAAATCGAGACGTTCGAAAATTAACAAAAAGTATCTAAAATATTGTAGTTCCAAATCCGCACGCGGTGGCTTTGCTCAAATTTCCATACAAATCGCTTGAAGCGAACTCAGTTCGAAAGTCAGACTAAAATTCGTGATAAGCCCACTAAAACGATCACGGTGTCGTGCCCCAACTTCGACACGATAAGAATTTAGTTATCCCTTTCTAATGATTGTTTCTTCCAGTCCAAAGTCCAATCTGTATCCATTTGTACATTAGTTATTTTTATTTAACTTGATTTGATTTTTTACTTTAAGAAATGTCTCTATTTAAATACTCCTATTTTAGTAGTGTAATATGTGTTTTCGATATATCTTATTTTATCAGATTTCCATCTTATTGGAATATTGGTTTTTTAAAAAATTTAATGGGAGCTTTAAAAACCAATTTTGCCTCCAGTTCGTTTGTACATATGTTCTGTATTTAAATAATGTACGCGATTGTCCTAAGACGATACTATTGATACAAATATATCTATATAGAATGAACAAATTTCAGTTGACAAGTACAGCGGTATCCTGACGCTGTGGGAGCAGCAACGTGCCGCCGAGAGGATGGGCCCTAAACGTGGCAGGCCGCCCTTACTCCAGCAGTACTCACTGGATGTACCATCGCAAGCTCATGAGGACGAGGTAAATAAATATTTCAGGCTTACTGCTAGTTAGTATCGAATATGACATAAGGAATATAATACTTAACACTAGAACTACTATCCGGTCAATATGACCGGTTTCAAAAATTATTCACAAGACTTTTATACAAAATATTTGTGTATTATTTTGTATTTATTTTATTTTTCTGTACTATTAACATCACCGCTCACATCTCCCAAAGGTTAACTGGCATTAAGTTCACCCTTTGTGATTTTATTCAATAAAGAATTTATTATTTTTTGTAAACGATTATATTATTTACAATTCTACAATCAATTTATTGAATTATATTTAATACTTTGCACGGACAAGTCATCCGGTCATTTTGACCGGCTCATAGTTGTAGTGTTAACATTATTTTTTTGTTTGAGACCATAGTTACCTTCACCATCTTATATATCAATTTACACAAATATGACGCTTCTAAAGGGATGAGTTATACCCACATCAACATTTAATATCAATAAGGACAAAATCGTTCAGTGTTGCCAGTAAAATATATTTTTTTAAATTACCCCATTTTAAAAATTAGGGAAAATTATCGATGCTGTCAGTAACACCGTTGTAAAAGTAACGCGGTCACATGTTTCTTGCAAATGTCTAGGAATATAATTTGGAATGTATGAAAAACCTTTTGCCTCTATTTGTCGTTGATTATCTATGTTTTATTATATTTCTTTCATGACTTACAGTCGCGAAAGTTGCTCCGTATACAAAGACGTGGCGCGACATTGGCGTTGACAAGTCTGACGGAGTACTTCGGTGAGGAATTGCCGGAGAAGTTGCCGAAGCTGTGGGAGTTCATCACCGAACCCGTGGCCAAAGTTATGACTGATGATGGTGAGTTGCCTGTTGATCCTAATTGACCAATGAGAGGTCGTTAGTATGTATTCAAATTCAGATGAATAAAGAAATATAACTCTTATTTATATCTACATATTATATAATGTTCGATTACCACACACTGATTCACTGACTAAATCATTCACTCACTCACTCACTGACTAACTCACTCACTCACTGACTCACTCACTCATTCACTCGCTCGCTGACTCACTCATTGACAAGTTCCTATGGTGGGAGGATATAGGTTTCCCTCTTGTGACCTCGTAAAATTCAACATTTTCGAAAACACTCGGACCTCGATTACTACGATTTATCTTTATACTTCAAGTATTAATGTTTTTAAAATGACGGTAGGTGTTGGTTTTGGATTGGTTTGTGGTTGTTTTTGTGTGATCCTTGTAACTTATATTCCAATTGTGGTCATGGCTATTATTTATTATATGATTGTCTGCTGCAGAACTGGACAACCAAGATGTCGAAGCGGCCGAGGAGTTGATATCGCGTCTGCAAGTGATAGAGACTGTATCGCCGCATCTTCACGAGCAGCTGTGGCAGGTTCTGCTCAAGGGGACGGATGCACTTGCCGCCTTGACCAGACATCGGTTAGTTTTTATCATAACATTTGATAAAATGAGCATTGGGCTGCCCCCCTCCTCTCTTCCTCACCCCTCTCCTCCTAACGCCCCCTCGCTGTCATCTGTCTGTGGTAACAGTTGTCTATGCTCATGGACCGCACTCTAGCTTAACATCAAGCGGAGTGTGGTCACATGCTGGGCTATCAATAAAAAAAATATTCTTTCCAGGTTAAGACATAGTATAGTATAATAATGGTTTTGTTATTTTTAAGATACATACATATTGTTATTTTCCGTTTTCAATTATTGAAATACTCGTCCGTTGTGTAAAAACCATTTAGAAACTAAATAGTCTTTTCGTGTGAAATTATTAGTGTAATATTTGTAATTTTGATGTTTTTATTGCTAATAAATTGTTTGGTAAGGTTAGTACATCTCTGAAGAGTTATGGGAATATCAGTTGAGGGTAGAGTGGCGTTTATTTTTAATCTACCCTACAATCCTAGGTTTGTTACTTTACTTACGTCATCATACATATTTGTATATTTAAATGTTTACTTATATTTATGTATTTTATTTATTTATATCTTAATTTTAAATATTCATAAATTGCATCGCCCGATACTAACACTGCTTCTCCCATGACAATTGGTTATCTGGAAGAAATTACTATCAGTAACAAGATCGCCAATTGCTCTAAATCTGTTTCTTATGTTTAATTGTTTTAGTATTATTTTTTTTAAATAATAAAGCATTTATTATTATTATTACTTCATAAGAATGTTATACTTTATATGGCATTCTAACATGTTAAAATTAATTATTATACTTTATGAAATGAAATGAAAATAGTTTGTTAACTAACTGAAGGCGTGTGCTTGCTCATCGTCTGACTCTACCGTGACTTCGGAAAGACGTACGACGAGAAGAAGAACACAAGAAACTCGTTAATCATAGCTTGTATATGAAATAATTAACAAAAAAAAGTATATTATAATAGTAACATTTGCCACGTGTTACAGTCTGACCTCTGTACGGCATATGGGCGCTCGCTGCTTCTCGGTGTGGGGGGCTCGGTCGGCGAGCGTTGTGATGCACTGCACGGCACACACGATACTCTCTGCGCTGACGCACGAATCGGCGCGGGTTAGGTAAGTCGATCACTGCGTACGACGTTTCTGTAGTCTATCATAATTATACGATAGTTTTCGTCCTCAATATATTTTCTATTGTCTTATGCCAATCTCGAGGACGAAAACTTGAGTATTAAGCTTGACATGCTATAAGCTAGGTGTTAGTAGATGTCTGATGGTCCAGCGATGGTTAGTAGACTGGTCTACTAACGTCCGGTAGAATAATTACTATCAAGTGTGACTTATTTGCGTTAATTTTTAAAACATAACTGTCTCCAATTATTTTTGTTACATAAAAGCTATATATAATTTTGTAGGTAGTTTCAATAAATGATTTTTTGGTGTGAATCTTATTAGAATCATAGCGTAATGACGTTTGCAGGTGTGGTGCGGCGGAAACGTTGGCGAGACTGGCGGATGCACTTCAGCTGCAGCTGGTGCCGTATATATCATTACTGGTCTTGCCATTGTTGGGTACGTATTATATATTATATATATATATATATATATATATATATATATATATATATATATATATATATATATATAATAGTTGAATTTTGCTTCGTGTTCGGACTGTACCGCATTGTACACGTATTAAATAAAGTTTATTTTCATGTTATTTTTTTGTTAAATATTACATATATTTACATATTACAATCGTTTTCTTTTTAAGTGGAAATAAAGTATTTTAAGTTTTTTAAGTATTTAAAGCTTGCAGAGGAGACAGCCACAGCTTCCCTTTCATTGTTAAAATTCAGCGTACTATGATTGAAAAGTGCTTACTACTTGCTGGGACCATGGGAAGATGCAAGGTCTTCAGTCTTCTTCATCCAATCATATTTGTTGCAATTAAAATTTGTTGCAGGTCGTATGAGCGATCAGTGTAGCGCAGTTCGTGTGATGTCCACCCGTTGTTTCGCATCCCTAATACAACTGATGCCGTTAGATGGCGCTGTCGATGACCCCGAAGGACTGTCACCGGAGTTATTGCAAAGGCGGGAGAGAGATAAGAAGTTCCTAGATCAACTGTTCAATCCTAAGTCGATTAAGGACTATAAAATACCCGTTCCTGTTTCTGCGGAATTGAGGAGTTACCAACAGGTTTGTTGCAGGTTGTAGCCAGGGTTAATGTTAGAAGTAGCCCCGTAATAATTAGTTTTTACTTTTTCTAGTAATTGGGCTCCAATAGAGCGCTTTTACTCGTCAATACAAATACAAATAATGTCATAATAATATATAATAAATCTGCTATGATGTAGAAGAATAGCTGCTGTATAGGGGCATTGTCATCCTATTATATACCTAAGGGTAAACATAAAATGCTATGGGTTATGTCCAAACTTTATTATCTATAAGATATTCATCTAACATGTAATATGATTTCCTTGTACTGATAAAGAGGGAAATATCATTGGGCATTATGCCAATCCCTAGAAACAACGACTCGTTTTACGGAATGTGCAGCTTATTTGAGCTGCAAGTATTTTTGACAGACATATCACTGTTTTTAAGGAAGTAGACTTCATTTTTATGGTAAGTGTTTGTAACAGGCTGGAGTGAATTGGCTCCGTTTTCTGAACGAGTACCAGTTGCATGGTGTGTTGTGCGATGACATGGGCCTGGGTAAGACGCTGCAGTCCATAGTGGTGATGGCCGGTGACCATGTGGAACGCAAGGAGAAGTACAAGCAGACCGGGGACAAGGAGTATGCGCCTATACCGTCGCTCGTCGTGTGCCCGCCCACGCTCATTGGTCAGTGGCAATTATGTATACTATTTATGTAAGACAAGCGACCCTATCGGTGATGGGCTGAACCAAAAACGTTTCGTACAAAAAAAGTTGCTCGTTCCTTTGTACCAGCAGTTGAAGGTGATATTAAATAAAGACAAGGTTCTCGTGTGAGTTCGTGACGTTCATTGAACTTGTTTATTTTGATTTTGTTTATACATATACTAAAATTTAACTGTCATTATCTTAGGTAATATAATATATAGCTATATATCATGTTTTAAAATTTTAATATTCAATAACTTGTCTCGTTGTTTCAAAACGTGTGGTCCTTGCTTCTCTTCGACGACGATATATATATATATCATCTCCCTTTATCGCAGGTCATTGGGTGTTTGAAGTGAACAAGTTTATCTCGAAGGAGTACTTGAAGCCGCTGCAGTTCGTCGGCCCGCCGGTGGAGCGAGAGCGTCTGCGATCGTTGGTGGCGAATTATAACTTAGTTGTCGCCTCATACGACATCGTGCGAAAGGACATCGACTTCTTCAGCAGCATCCGTTGGAATTACTGCATATTGGACGAGGGGCATGTTGTTAAGAATGGGAAGACGAAGGCTTTTAAAGCCATCAAGAGATTGGTCGCCAATCATCGGTTGATTTTGTCGGGGACGCCTATTCAGGTTAGTTGTACTGTGTGTTAGTTCAGTTTAATTACATACCGCGATTTTCAAATGGATACAGTTTTTGTAGGTATATAAGTGATAGAAAGAGAAACGATCGCGGTGTCGTGAACGGCAAGGGATATATCTGTATCCCTTTCACATACGCTTCAACTCTGACATAATAAGAATATAGTTATCCCTTTCTAATGATCGTTTCTTCCAATCCAAAGTCCAATCTGTATCCATTTGAAGATTGAAGAATGAAACCACATTTAATAGGCGAGTTAAACGGAGTAATCGGGTAGACCACTCATGGAGTTTTCACATTGTGGGTTCAGCTCTTGAATTTCTGGAATTCTGGAATTAATTACCTTGTAATTCAGTTTCAGGACTATCTTGCTTGTAATCGGGTTTAACGAGAGTTTCCTATGCTTGTATATTGTTTCTTATTTAAATTTTCCTTTCAGAACAACGTGTTGGAACTGTGGTCTCTATTCGACTTCCTAATGCCTGGTCTGCTGGGCACGGAGCGCCAGTTCACTGCCAAATATTCGAGGCCCATATTGCTGGCGCGGGAGCCGAAGCCGACCACGCATCAACTGCAGGCAGGCGCCAGAGCTGTCGAGGCTCTACACAGACAGGTCACTGTTTATTTAATTTTTGAAGCGATTCGTCGTTACACTCAAGCATAAGTTCACTGAGTAGAGTTCAAAACTTTAAATGTCACTCACAATATAGACCAATCACACGCTTGAAAAATTACTGACGTGATATTTGACCAATGATACTGCTACTGTCACCTAGCTGTCATTACGTTCTGTTACACGCATTTATAAGTAATCGTTTCAATTGTTACTTATTTCATTTCTATTTTTTTTATTTCTTTTATTTTATATATCTCTTTTATATTTCTATTTCTATTAATATATAAATTATAAAAAGAAAGAAATTCAAATTAATATTTAAACTGGATATTTGATATATAAGTATATGTAACATATTACTATTTAATTTTGATTACTGTCTAATGGTTGTTGCGTTTAAAGATTTATTATTTATTAGTAAATACGTTTCACTGCATAGTATACAATAAAATGCACTCAAGTAATGATCAGACAATCACAGTTGAAACTTCACTCGAGTGTTATTTCTCAATACATGCTTAAGACCCAAAATAAAGTAGCTCATATTTAACACTTGATTTACCAGACCAGTCAAAAAGACTGGTATTGCAAGATCAAATTAAAATTCCTACTGCGTGTAACATTTTCTTTAATTCTTCTAATCTTCTTTAATCTATAACAGAAGAATTAGTTTTATGAATTTTATGTATATTTGTAACAAATATATATATTTTTTTGGTTTTGGTAGAAATAAGTATATTTAAGCTGAGAAATCTAGTGTTAATGAAGTATTACACAACGCAGGTGTTACCGTTCCTCCTCCGTCGTGTGAAAGAGGACGTGTTGAAAGAGCTGCCTGCGAAGATAACTCAGGACTATTACTGCGAGTTGAGTCCGTTGCAGCGGAAGCTGTATGAACACTGCTCCAAGGCACATCCCACTACCAAGAACACTCCTCATGTGTTTCAGGTGAGATATGCGTTTCAGGCACTCGGCCGTAATAATCTGTAGTGTCTTCTATACTAATATAATAAAGAGAAAACATTCGATTGTTTGTTTGTATGTATTGAATAGGCTCTGAAACTACTGGACCGATTTGAAAAATTCTTTTACCATTAGAATTGTACATTATCCCTGATGAACATAGGCTATAGAATATTTTCAAAAACCCGGATGAAAATTTCAATAATGTAACTCAAAGTGTGAAGAAAATATAAAAAAAAAACATTATATTGCGTACGCTGCGGAAATTATTGACAATAGAGCAAAGTGATGTACTACAGTTTTATAGAGGACATCAATATCTACAAAAAAGTCTGCGATACCATATGTCTAACTATTACAGTTATGTCACAATAACTGTTTTTTCATGTTAAAATTTAAACTTCATAGTACTTTATAATCAACGTCAAACACAATTCGTTTCAGGCGTTACATTATTTACAAAACGTGTGCAATCATCCCAAACTGGTGCTGTCGCCGGATCATCCAGCGCATGCGCTCTTGATGCAGGAGTTATCATCGCAAAGGTCGTCCCTGGATGATATTAATCACGCTGCCAAGTTACCGGCTCTCAAGTATGTTGGTTGTTCAGTTTATTTACACTTTTTTTTTCTCTCCCCTCTTCCTTACATCTATTTGGTTCTTGTTTTTTATTTATATGTATTTTTGTAATTTTATTAGAAGTGTAGTGTCTATCCCTTTATCACCTTGAGCATGCCGTCCTATCCTATAATTAAAATTTCATTTAGTTTATGTAATAGTAGTCCTTTTTATTACGTAGTTGTAATGTAGTTTTGTAGGTAGGCTTTATAAATAAATAAATAAACACTATTTATTTTTTTATATGTCACTTTAGTCTATTTAAAAATCGAACTATAGATATGTGGTGTTATAGGTGTTATAATAAAATAGTATTCGATTAATATTGTAATCTATGGTCCTATATTGTAATCTACTCTATGGTCGACTCGAGTGTTCTCATGTAACGCGAGTTATTTTATTACAATCACTATATAATAGATGGGTAATATATTGAGGGTAGTTCTCAGTTTGTTGCCAACAATTAAAGAGCTTAGACGCATTTGGTGTTTTAAGATGAATGTACAGGCTATGATTGAGTTTCTTGTGGTCTTCTTCTCGCCATACGCCTTTACTGCCTATGCTAATAAACTAATTTCATTTTATTCACGTATACTTTCAGACAGCTCCTTCTGGACTGCGGCATTGGTGCTCCGTTCTCTGACAGCTCCCCAGTGATCAGCCAGCATCGTGCGCTCATTTTCTGTCAGCTGAAGAGTATGCTGTCGATAGTGGAGAGGGACCTGCTGCAGATGCATCTGCCCACTGTCACCTACCTGCGAGTGGACGGCTCGGTTCCGCCCGTCGCCAGGCAGGGGATTGTCAACCGGTTCAATAATGATCCCTCTATCGATTTGTTACTGCTTACTACTGCCGTGAGTTCTTATTGTATTTGTTTAATTAATATATTTGGGCGGGTAGGCGAACATATTTTAAAAGCATTTATATTATACCTTGCCCCGCTTTTAAACTAAGTTCACTCAAAAATGTGAAACTACCCGCCCCGTTAATGGACAGTAGTCCTCGAGACAGGTATTTTTTAGTTAACAGTATGTAGCCTAACGAGGCTAGGTTCTCTGCTGTATAATTTGAATTTCCTCGCTACTCAAGCTGGTATAGTGGGGTGATGGCGTGATGTGGTGGTGGTCTTTGTTAATCCATTGTCGTATAAACAATTTCAGGTGGGAGGCCTGGGTTTGAACCTGACCGGCGCGGACACGGTGATATTCGTGGAGCACGATTGGAACCCCATGAAGGATCTGCAGGCGATGGACCGTGCGCACAGGATCGGACAACGGAAAGTGGTCAACGTGTACAGGCTTATTACGAGGGGCACTTTGGAGGAGAAGATTATGGGGTATGTATTTGCATTGAACTATATATATATATAAGACTCGTTAAAAGTGGGTGAAAATGTATTTTTTTGGGTGTATGTTATTTTAGTCCAGATACAGTATAGTCCAGTTAACAAATGAATACAGATTGAACTTTGGACTGGAAGAAACAATAATTAGAAAGGGATAACTATATTCTTGTCGTGTCGAAGTTGAGGCGTGTGTGAAAGGGATGCGGATATCTCATTTGCCGTTCACGGCACCGCGATTGTTGTATCTTGCTATCGATTATATACCTACAGAAAGTGTTTCCATTTGAAAATTGCAGTGTGTACAGGGTATCATAATCAATATGTGTATGTATTTTTATAGATAATGTTGCCAGACCGAATTTTTGATGCACTGCAAGTGGAAGTGTTGCTATAATTAAACATATATTTGTCAAATCCTAGCATCCATATATAATTAATATTACTGTTCTTTAATTAATTTCCAGATTACAAAAATTCAAAGTGATGACAGCGAACACTGTTATCAGCAAAGAGAATGCGGCCCTCGAGACGATGGGCACGGACAAGCTGCTGGATCTGTTTCAGCTGTCCTCGGACGCGGGGGCTCCTGGCACGCCCACCACACCTGGTGTTGCACAGGCGAGTCTGCCCGGCACCAGCAAATCAGTGCTGGACTCGTTACCAGACCTCTGGGACGATAAGCAGTATGAAGAGGAGTACGATATGAGTAATTTTATTAAAACTTTACATAAAATGAACTCGTAAAAAGTCCAAGCATAGTGGGGGTGACTCTCTGTTCATGGACCACACTCTAGCTTAACATCAGGTGGAGTGTGGTCATGTGACAGGTTAACTATGAAATAACATGGTTTCTGTTGTATCAATATGTAAGTGACACTTGTTTTTTTTTTTAAATTATATATAAAAAAGGATTGTATTTTTTTTTTAAATGCGTATTTTTGTGGCAATAGAATAATTTATACTACAATAGTTATTGTTTGATGGAAATATGTGAAACTTGTACTCGTGTTACAGATGATTTTGTTACAAATTTTTTTTTATTAGGATAAAGAATTGTGTACAGTCATTGAATATACTGGGATGGACAGGTCTTGGTATATTTTTATTGATATAAAATTATTGTTTGGAATGATGGTTCTAAAAGTATGTTCTGTCATTTGGTTTTGGTTTCAGTTTTCAGCTTGAATGATTTTTTTAAGTCACGATATAACTCGATATATAGATTTTGTTTTCTGTAATAGTATTGTATTATTAAAATTCAATGTTTTTTTTTTAACTATATAGTTCTGAATGGGTTACTGTTATTATGTATGGAATGTGTAACTCGACTAAGTTTCTTTACAGTAATGCCCCGCTTTACGCGAGGGATACGTTCCGGAAAAAATCGCGTTAACTGAAATTCCCGCGACCATAGAGAAGTTGATGACTACATTATGTTTATACGCACTCTTTCGCGTAATGCGGGACAATTGAGCGCGAAATTTGAATAGTGACACCGCGCATAACGAGATCGCGTAAAGCGGGGGAATTACTGTATATGGGATAAAAAAAGAAGATTGCTGTCTAAGATGGTATGGTAATAGAGGAATGTTTAAGAGCAATTATTAAAGTCAATTATTGTAATTTTATACTCATTTTAAGGTAGGTAAAGTTAGCATGAGTAATATGTCCATGTAAGCTGGTTTGCTTCTATTTTCATTTTGAGGTTAGGTCAGGTTCGGACGGCTCGCTCTTCGCTCTTATGTGAGTTGGACTGTCGTGCGAAAGGGACAACAGATATTCGTATTTTTAACTTCGGATTAATTCCATGTTTCGTTATTGATCGCTTTTTATTACTGTTCTATTAAGGGCGTTAAAAATGGGTCTCCGGGTTGAGGGGGTGACGGGGGGGGGGGGGGGGGGGGTGTTCTAAATTTCGTGACGTCACATTTCAAAATATAATATATCCAAGTATTGAAATATTTTTTGTTAATTTTTATACCTATGTTTGATTTGATGTTTTGATTTTATTGAAAAAAAACTTAAATGGAAAAGTAACTTGATTATTTAGAAAATATGTGACGTCACATTATGTAGGGAGGTCTCGCAAATGTGACCAGCTGTGACAAGGAGGAGGGAGGGGGTCCTGAAAATCCTGAAATAATTTATGGATGAGCCCTTACACTATTAAACAATTTTAATAGTAAATTAGATATGTAATTTAATGAATAAACAGTGTTTAGGTTTTTTCTATATAAAGTTGATTAGAAGGAAGCTACAAATTTAACTAATTAATTATGTATTGAATTAGTTATATGAATTTTATATTATTATATATAAATTTTTTAACAATTATATACTTTTTTGGTTTTGGTAGAAATAGGTAAATCTAGTGAGAATTTTATTCAGTATTGTCTTTTTTTGTCATCGGAAAGTGGATTTAAATTTCGTAACCGTATTATTTATTAATAGTGCTTAAGGATGAGTCATTATTTTAATAGTTTACATGTTAAATGGTAATTATTTGAAGCTCTATGGGCTGCCACTTTGGTAATGCAAGAATCATGGTCAAATGTGGTCTGTGGGCTCATCACGAATTTTAGACTGGCTTTCGAACCGAGTTCGCTTCAAGCGATTTGTATGGAAATTAGAGCAGTGCCACCGCGTGCGGATTTGGAACTACAATATTTTAGATACTTTTTGCTAATTTTCGAACGTCTCGATCTTTCGTTCATTTGATAGATTGCTGGTGCTCGTTAGTCGTTAGTAAAAATTCATGATCCCGATTGCTAACGGATCCGTTTTACTTGTGACAGCTCGATTCGAAAGCCAGACTAAATTCGTGATAAGCCCACTGATGTCTATTGTCTATTGATAGAGAAACATTGTGCGCTTCTATTCTAGGCATAGACAAAACATGGTGTTGTTAATTGTATTAATTTTAAAGTCATTACTTGTGTATTAATTTATATAACTTATATTTAAAAAAATTCGTTTTTTCTTGTATGTAATTTTGAGGCTAATTTTTGTGTGTGTGGATAGCCAATACATGATCTTTAAATGGATACAGATTGTGCTTTGGACTGGAAGAAACAATCATTAGAAAGGGATAACTATATTGTTATTGTGTCGAAGTTGAGGCATGTGTGAAAGGGATGCATATATCTCATTCACCGTTCCCGATACCGCGCTTGTTTCTCTTTCTATCGCTTATATACCTACAAAAGGTGTATCCATTTGAAAATCGTCGTGTGTAATTAAGGTTTGCCAAACCAATTTTAGTTTTTTTTTCTTATTAAACTGATGTTTATTGTTTGTGGCACAATGTTTACTAGGTTTTTATTTTTTAATTATTTCTATTAAAGCTCTCATTGTTTCATTTTGCTTGTTGGATCAAGTTTAGTAGTTTTTCAGTTTCAGGCCGCTACACTTGTGCCAATAACTTTTGTACTACTAGTAAAAGTACTAACAGATTTAAATTATTTTTGTAATTATAAATGTGTGGCAGTCAATTCAACAAGCCGAAAATACTTATTTAAGAGGATTTGAGGATTTGACGTTTAATCTGTCAGTGTCATCTTTCTTGTTTCTTCCTGTCTTTTTTATTGCCACAATGCATTGTGATAATTATATTTTTAATCCGTAAAAATCCGCATCTTATGTGAAATAATAAAGTAGATTAAAATGGATTTAAAAATATAATTATCACAATGCATTGTGGCAATAAAAAAGACAGGAAGAAACAAGAAAGATGACACTGACAGACTAAACGTCAAAACCTCAAATCTTCTTAAATAAGTATTTTCGGCTTGTTGAATTGACTGCCACAAATGTATTGAGAGAATTGAAAGCGAACCTATCGGTGGTGAGCGGAATTAAGAACGCTCCATAGCAAAAAAACAACAACATATATTATCAATATTAAAGCTCATAACTCGATATTAAATTGTTTTTATGAGACATTTAATAAAATAAAAGCAATGTTAAAATTTGTAACTGGCACGTAGTGGCTTTTAGTGTTTATTTTATTTATGTTATTATTATGATTGAAACAATGAGTGCAAAGGAACGTTTCTCATCCCAAATATGTAGTTTCTTATTCGTTGTAATGTTAAAATGTGTTATTGTTCGTATACTAATAAAATGTGGAAATTTTATACTGATTTTTATTGATATTGAACCTATTTTGTTCACACAGTGGCGTAGCTAGGTATCCAAAGGCTCTGGGGCAAAAAATAAACTAAGGCCCCAACTAAACTATATATAAACTAAGAATACAAGGGAATTCCCCTGTATTTTTTAAATGAGTTGCCATTATTAAAGACGTGTTCCTGGAATCTGGTTTATTTATATTCCGAATGTGGGAAAAATGTTCACTAGTTCAATTTATAGTTTGTTCGTCAGGGTCTGAGGTGCCCCGCCCCGTCTAGTCACTTAGTAGCTACGGCAATGTGTTCACATATCCCTTTTATATTCCTAATAGAATAAAATACTAGCGGTGTTTTGAAGAACTAAAATTATAAACGTGCGAGGTTGCGTTTGGTTTGTCCGTTGATTATGTAATTAGTGTGGTGCAAAACTACTAGATGGCGCTAGTAGTGTTTTCGAGTGACTGCCAAATCAAAACAAGGTTTTATTTATAAACTGGCAACACCGTCCGATCTGGAATGGCGATCGACGAGTCGTCAACCGTGTGATTTTTGTTTTTGTGTGCTGAAATGTTAGTTACTGACTGTTTATAAGTTAAAAAACTAATTAAAGTTAACGTTTTATCCTTTTTATTTTATCTTGTGTTCATTTTTTTTAACAAAAGTGGTATTGCGAGCCGTGTAAAGTTACAACGAATAATAACGAAAACAGTTTGGGAACGCAGGTGTCATCGAGGTAAGTCAACTTGTGGCTTGTTTTATATTTTTGGAGCGAAAGTTGTTAAGGGGTATATTTTTTATTACAATTTTATTTATATTTGCTATAATGTGAGTGTGGTGTGAATATTATTCGGCGGCATAATATGTCATGTAGTGGTTAAAAATACATTTTGTGTAAGGTTAGGATTTCGTAGTGTCGAGTGTTTACATTAGTGTATCTTGTATAGTACGGTTGTAGTTTTCATTATTACACTCAATTAACGCTATATACTTCAACGAGAACTTCTAACGATTTCAATAACATAAAAAGCATTCTTCTAAGTGATCAAAACATACTTTTATTATAATTTTTACACGAGAGAAAAAAAATCGTTAAAATTTTCTTAATTTTTATACTAACGCACACGTGTTAAACGAAAACTAAAGGATTTGATTAAACAGTTATATTTATTTATATTTTTAAAATTTATCACAAACTTTTACTACTTTTTTTTATTTATTTTTTTATTTACTTTTAGCAAATGGGCTCCAATAGAGCGCTTTTACTCGTCAATACATATACAAATATAAATGAAATAAATTTATTAATTTGATTTAGCTGCTGTATACTGGCATTGTCCACTTACATACTAATGTCATAATAATATATAATAAATCTACTATGATGTAGAAGAATAGCTGCTGTATAGGGGCATTGTCATCCTATTATATACCTAAGGGTAAACATAAAATGACATAGATTGTGTCCAAGCTTTTCATTATCAGTAAGATATTCATCTAAGTTTGCTTTTTATGATTTTCTTGAACTGACAAAGAGGGAGGCTACTAATATCATCGGGCAGCTTATTATATGACTTTATGATACTTGATTGTGTACCTACTTTTATCTATTATAATAATAAAATAATAAGTTATTATTTACTATAATATAACACATATCTTTTATAGATATAAAAATATATTATACTATAAAGCTTTCGAAATATTAACCCTTTCCACTCCAATGTCGAGTGACACTTGACATAGTGTAATACTTCTTTTTGCGGACAATTTAAAAAAAAGAGATTTTTAAAAGGGATTATAAAGATTAGAATTAAGAATTATAATATAGTATCCTGTAATTACTCATAAAATAAAGTTTATCATATAAGAAAAACCCCCTAAAAGTTAAAAAACGCAATTCTAGCGTGGAGCTGGTGGAATAAAAAGAAAAAGGCTTGGAGTGGAAAGGGTTAATGAATATAATTAAAACACACAATTAATAACCAATTAAGAATCAAAAACAGCAATGTGACGTGTGATAAAACAGCAAATTGCTGTTTTATCATTCTATACAACTTTACCTATTATAAAATTAAATATATATCTTTTCTTATTACTAATATCTTACCACCATTTCATTATTTATTGTAAGCCAGACTATGTTATATTAATGTTAAGAAGCATAAAAATAATATGCAGCCCCAAGAAAACCCGATACTGGTTTTTGGTGGTGAGGCACCAAATTGTAGAAATTAATTTTTAAAATAACCTTTTTTTGCTTATTAATGTTTAAGACGTTTATTTCCTCAAAAATAATTACATAAATTTATTTAATTGAGACAAAAAATTATAAATAAATGTTTATAGACTAAATATTTCCTCAAAAATAATTACAGTCTTTAAATTTATTTAATAATTAGAAAAAAAATTATAAATAAATTATTTGCAATTAATATTAAGTAATATTTCGTTAAATATGACACCATTAAACGAAAGAGTTAAATATATCTTAGCCCTATACACTTTGAGATATTATACTAGAGTATTGACAACTTATTACAAATTATTTACATTTAAAAACGTATAACATTTATTTTCTGATAATAATTAAGTATGACATCTAAATGCTGGGTTTACTGCTGGAATTAAAGCCTCTAGTACAGACAGCAATCCTCTTCTATTGCAGGTGTTAGGTTTAGCAAATTCAAAGTGGATGTAAGTTGTGTGTTTGTAACAAACCTAAACAATATATTTGAAATAGATCCACCCTCTTTATTCCACAATCGTATCTGTTATAGTCAAGTTTAATGTTACCCATAATTTGGGGAATTTGTCGGGATAAAATTTATATTAATTTTTTTTTTGTGTAATATAATTTTATGTTGTTTTTCGAGTTAGTAAAGGTATTAGATCGAATTTATTTCGTTGGTATTTCGACGGCATAAAAATCATTTAGTTATAAAGTTTTTCAGAACACATTGTCTTTTGTAGGTTGTTTAATAGTGTAAAAGAATCCTTTATAAAAATAAAAATTTTAAAACACTTTTATTTTAATTTGTTCAAAATAATAATAATAAAACTATATCTAAATTCAAGTCAATATTTATCAAGCAATAACTAAGTGAATATAAGAAATTATCCAATTTTTTGAAGCAAAATGTATTTTACGTAACGCACACTTGACTCGGGAAGTAAGCTGGCGAATGCGTGACGAGAGCGTTACGAAAAGTGTGATCGGTGGGCTTATCACGAATTTAGTCTGGCTTTCGAATCGAGCTGTCACAAGTAAAACGGATCCGTTAGCAATCGGGATCATGAATTTTTACTAACGACTAACGAGCACCAGCAATCTATCAAATGAACGAAAGATCGAAGACATTCGAAAATTAACAAAAAGTATCTAAAATATTGTAGTTCCAAATCCGCACGTGGTGGCGCTGCTCAAATTTCCATACAAATCGCTTGAAGCGAACTCGGTTCGAAAGCCAGACTAAAATTCGTGATAAGCCCACGGGTGAGGGGAACGGAAAGCCTATTGTCTAGGTCTTACAATCAATCACAGTGATTATTATTCGATAATGAAAACCGTTAATAAATTTAAATATTTCTAGACAATTAATATATGTATATACACATGTATGTATACATATATACATACATGTGTATATACATATAGATGGAGCTAAATAAGTTTTACTTCAGTCGAGTGGTCGAAAGCACACTCGTTTTTTTTAACAAAATTATGGCCACCCGAATCATCCCTCACACGTAAACCGCTTGTTCCCTTTCGCAAAAAGATGGCTAGCAACAATCAATCGCGCTTTGTGAGCGACATCAATGAGAGGCGGTTCCTTTGATCTTGCCGGCGCCCCCCTTCCCTCCCCCCTCCTCCGCTTCTCGTACGGATCACACGGTTATATAATTACAAACTTGTTTATCTTATTAATATAAGTCTATATAGGTACTAAAAATATATTTTTTTAATTATCGAGTTGACGATCTTCTTCTCGTCATATCGTGGTGGCAAAGTTCCTTGGTAGTCCGAGCTATTATTTAAAAGATTGAAATTTTCCGCGAGACGAATTTAAATACGTATTTTAAAAGGTATTAAAAAACGTTGCACTTAGTCTTTTATATTTGTTGTCGGTAATTTAAAAGATATTTTGAAACACATATGGAACGATAATATTTTTTTTAAATATAACAGCACAAAAATGATAAGGGAACACGTCCTACTGGCCCCCCTTTGGTATTCACTCTATATAACACCACACACACATATAACAGTAGTTGAATCTCTAATTCAAAACAATATAATTAGAAAGATACTTAACCTTTAGCTACTGAGGTGGATTTAATTTCACGTAAACACTGACGTGGGGGTCTCAGAGTCCCGTACATATATGCGCTTGTATTTAAAAATCTTTAGGGTTTAGTGTTTAATATTTAGCTTCAGTGGATGTATTTAAATTAAATAAAATATTTTTGTTATAATTTATTTATAACTATCATTTCAAAGTTTAGAAAACACTTAGCATTTTTTTTGGAGCAACTGACATGAGATCATAAATCAGCAAGAATAAATAAATCGACGAATTAACTAATTAGAGTAATTCATAAATTTTATTTTCTCAAAACCTGAGAGGCCCCCACCTCAGTAGTTAAAGGTTAAAAAATAATTCGCTCGAGAGGTGTCTTTGTTCCATTGACAGATCGTGCGTAAGAGTTCTTAACACTTGAAGTGGTCATCGGACCATTGTTCGGGATTTAACGTCGTATGAGTGGAAAATGATGAAAAGTGTCTTTCGTACGAACCCTTTTGTAAAAATTTCAAAATTAGAAACGCTTCATGGTATGTACATTGTATAGTTTAAATCAGCGGTTCTCAAACTTTTTTGGCAAAGTAAAAGCCTTAATATAATTATAAAAAACTGATTTATATGTATTTATGAATAATCATATTGCAATGTAATATTTAGTTGGAATATTTAGATGTAACCTTATAATCTCCCTTTGGTAGGTATTTTTTGCAGTATTTTAGCCCTAGGGTTCCGCGGAACACATTTTGAGAATGGCTGGTCTATGCTTTAGTACTAATTTCCAGATAATCGATTGTTATGAGAGAAACAGTGTCTGTTAGTAGAGAGGGATGCTAATTATTGTTTTATATATACATCAATATAAAACAATAAACTTGTAATGTAATGCGACATTTCTGTGGGCTTATCACGAATTTTAGTCTGGCTTTCGAACCGAGTTCGTTTCAAGCGATTTGTATGGAAATTTGAGCAGCGCCACCGTGTGCGGATTTGGAACTACAATATTTTAGATACTTTTTGTTAATTTTCGAACGTCTCGATCTTTCGTTCATTTGATAGATTGCTGGTGCTCGTTAGTCGTTAGTAAAAATTCATGATCCCGATTGCTAACGGATCCGTTTTACTTGTGACAGCTCGATTCGAAAGCCAGACTAAATTCGTGATAAGCTCACTGATCGCTTCTCTATGCTGGTATTCGTTAGAAAAGTTTGACATTACTTGGGGGCTAACGTCAATATCAAAGAAAGTTGATATCCTCAGTTACTGCTGCAAGATACGGGCAATTTTTCTGATTGGTCCCAAACTTTACGTTTCAACTTTCTATATATTTCAATGTTTGATCGGATTAAGTTGGTATACGTAGTCCATTTGTTTTATGACATGCCAATTCGAGATTTGAAATAAAAAATATTGAAGTCTTAAATGTGTGGGTTAAGAAAGTTTAATGAAAGGTGTCACTTATCACTTATAATTTTCTTTTATAAATTGTAATCTACAACCTACACTACAAGTTACAATTATTATTAAAATACCATAAGGGTCCTATAATTATTAACATAGTCAATATATGTAACTTTTTCTTTTGTTGTTGAAATAACTTCATAATATAATTCTCCTACTCATGGTTTTTGAAATATTCAATACAACAATGAAGAATCTACGCTAATCCCTCCTGAAAAATTGCTATTTTATAGATCTTACTAAGGTAATAGGATTAGGCGATATGTATCTTTTGCGTTAGTCGATTTGTATAAAGTTCTTGCTTAATTAATTAATTATAAGGTGAAATAAAACGTAGTTGAAAACACAATCACATAGAATACAAACAGACAATTAATGCCAAATGCAATCACCAATAAAACGCGGGCATATTAGGGACGACCTTTGACAGCGCAACCATGACGGCAGCAGATGAGTAGCAAATTGCCGGAGCACAATTAATATGTACGTAAACCATGCCGCTGCTAATCGAGCGATAGAATTAAATGGTGTACACTAATTGGCCGGAGCAGCCCGGCAAGACAAAGGGGCAAACACACCTGCCCCACCTCCCCACCTCCCTGCCCCCGATGGACACTCGAGTGGACTCACTTATGGCCGAGAGTAGCGTTTGGTCGTGTAATTTCTATTGCAATCAATTCGACATCCCCCAGACGATATTAGTGACGTTCGATAATTATATCTATTAGGTTTCAATTGTTTATTGCTGTTACGAACAAACGTCTTTAATATATGTATATGTAAGGATAGAAAAAGCGATAGTTATTTTTTTTTCAATTAGCGTTTGATCTCTCCACAATTTTAAGCATAGATTATTTAAGTTGAGATCAAAACGTTACTTAGTTGTACGAAACAATTTAATTTTAATTTAATATACGAATAACAAATAGAAAAATATGCAAATTAATGTGTATACTGGATATATAACTATATGCAACATATTACGGGCCTAAGATTGAGAACCAATAATACGATTTTTCATAATAATAATAATAAAGATCACTGCACCCTCAATATCACCGCTCACATTGTTACAGGTTAGTTAGTAGATAATGCCAATGGTATTAACCCATTACTTCCCACTGTCCTATTTTTAGAACACTATATTCAATTTTTTTTTAACCTATTAAGAGTTTTGTTTTTTATTGTTTCTGATGAAATTCGTATTTTTATACTATTTTTCTGATGAAAATATTTTTCCGCTCAGAAAAATATTTAAGTAATTTTAAAGTAGTTTTTTCAAATTGATCATTTTTGTTGCCTCAAAAAAAGCATTTTTCGATTTTATATACCGTAAAAGAAAACAGTAACTAACTTCAAAGTGCATAAAACTGATTCTTAGACTTCTACCAAATATATATAATATAAAAAATATAATTTTTATCCCCATTGTCATATGTTGTAGGACAGGCTGACTCAGCGTTAAAGGTTTTTTTTTTACGTATTATATTACTTAATACTAAAACTTAAACTTATATACTTAATTTAAAGATTTCACCAAAAAATTCCAATGTTTCCGACGCTTGGGAAGTAATGGGTTAAGCTCGTCTATGTGTGATTTTTCTCCAATAAAAAGCTTTATTATTATTTTTATTAAAGATTAATTTCTAACTCCGTAACGAACGTATAATAGTCATTGACATGTTAAAGTATTGAATTAAATCTTTCAAAGACTCCACTTCAAACGCATCGAGCATTGTTTGCCTCTGTGTCTCCTAACAGAATACCCTCGACGTTTATGAAGTGGTCACCGAGCAGTCTGCCAACCACTTTAAGGGTAGGGTTTGATCAAGCTGGCAGTGTGCTTTTATAAGCTCAGAGTAATATTTAATACTAACGGGCTAACATCGATCGAGTCGAGTTTCTTGTGGTCTTCTTCTTGTCATACGCCTTTTCGGAGCCATTGTAGAGTCTGACGATGAGCAAGCGCACGCCTTTAGTGCCTATGCTAATAAACTATTTTCATTTCAATTCAATTGACCTAGTTATGTGGCAACATTTGTCAACTTAAAATTCAAAAGTAAAATTTGCGTTTTCACTATAAATTAGTGTATGTATTCTTTGTTAAAAATACATCGAAATAAATATAATTCGTGATAAACAGATTCTGCGGGTCGTAAAGGAACAAATTCAATGTCAACTTTGAGCCAATTACGTCCCATTAAGTTCGCTTTGTGGCGTATGTTTGTTTCTTGTAATTATCTCTTTGACTGTACCTTCTTCTTTGATATATAACTTAGTCTTTTTTTAACTGTACAACGACCTTTTAATATTTAATACAAATTTTAAACGTTCTCTATTTAAAACTTTTTTTTATTTTGAGAAAATTATTTATGATAACAAATTACTTATTTTTTTAAACATATTTTATAATAAGAATTTTTGTTTTATAAATATGTAAATTGACAATTAGTAATAAATAAATTTATATTTTTTGGTATTTTGATTTATATTTGACAGTTAAAATAGCAATGGAGACTGAATAATTTAGTAATAAATACTTATGTATACAATAATACTAAATTATGTACAATGAAAATAAAAAATAGATCTTACATCATCCGCGGATTCCTATTGGAACAATTGTACTTGTCAAAGATACTATTATACTTAATAATACAATAATTGTTCACTTCAACAATAGATATAATAATATTAAGTACTAGATGGCATTTGTTTTTTCATATTGTCATTGTCGTAAATATAAAAAGTCGAATGTCGTCGACAGAAAAGAGGTTGCGGCGGTGATGTTAATAGTGTATATATTTTTATAAGTAAAACTGTCAATTTGAATTTGGAATGAAAGGAACGCGAGGGACGTTCGAATGAGGACTTGGATTTTGGTTGCGAATGGGAACGGATGTGTGTGCTTAGATTATAAGAGATTGGTAATATAGTGCAACTTTGATCTAACGATACTGAAGGGAATCAGAAAATAATTCGTTACAATGAGGTTCGTTATACAGAGGTTAGGTTGGTCTACGATTCGTTTTAACAAGGTTTAAAAATAATATTAATTTCAGCTTTACGTAGGTACTAATCTGCTTTCCCTGTTATAGCGAACGATTTCGTTAAATAGAGGTAAATAATACTTTTTTTTTTTGTATATTTTGCAAAGATTGAAAATTCGTTATAAGAAGGTTTTAATGTAAAGGTATATTTTGCATTGGCTTTTACTGGCAGTTCTAGGGGATTTCGAACAATTCAGCTATTGAGGGTCGTTACATTAAGATTCCTCTGTATAGTGTAAATACAATTTTAAGAGCTTCCATCGCTACAGTCCACTTGCTCTATTGGTTACATTGCCTTTAGAAAAACGATTCTAGTATTATTGTAGCTGTATCTATAAACGAAATAACGTCTTCGATCGTTAGTAGAACTACATCAGTACTCGAAAAAATTGTCAATTTCGTTACGTTTTCAAACTAGCTTACTGCATGTGAATGCGCTTGAGGTGTGATACCATTAGGTTGGAGCACTGGCAACGGGTGACTAACGAGATTCGGGCTTCAGAAGCACTTGAAAATGTCTCCGTGGGACAATTTATATACATTCGCTCGTGTTTGGATAACAGGCCCTGAACCCAAACTGGTCTTGCACTAAGGACTTTTTGACCTGGAATCTAATCCAGGGCCTCTACATAATCAACTAGCCAAGTGATTACTCGTAGCAAATATTTATGTGTTATTAATTGGGAACTTTATAAGTTTCAAACTTTTAGTTGTTTATTACGATGTTCTTTTGTTTTAATATTCATAGTCCTGGATTATAGGTAGTCCTCGACTTACGTCGTTTCGATTTACGTTGCTCAAAAAAATCAAAAATGCCCATCATTTTTTAACTATTAGTTAGATTCTTCCTGTTGCTATGCTTTTGGCGCGTAATTTGAAATCTATGATTTTTTGATGCTTTACATTCATTGCCACTATTCAGTCGGAACGAAAGTAAGTATATTTATATCTTAATTATAAATATTCCTAAATAAAGGATATCTATATATATAAAACTCAAAGGTGACTGACTGACTGACTGACTTAGTGATCTATCAACGCACAGCCCAAACCACTGGACGGATCGGGCTGAAATTTGGCATGCAGGTATGTTATACGTAGGCATCCGCTAAGAAAGGATTTTGATAAATTATAAGGGGATAAAATAGGGGATGAAAGTTTGTATAAATCTTATTAGATTTTCGACTGATTGAACTGAAATTAAAGATTGGAGCTACTGTGATGAAGACGTTTTTACACACGCTAAACAAAAATAAAGCCGCAAAAACTATACCTAATTAATAATAATACTTCTTAACGGGAGCGAAGCCGCGGGCAACAGCTAGTTATTATATATTTTTAGTAGTTATAATTAAATTTGAATATAGTATTGGAACTAATTAACAAACTGGAATACACAGGGAATTCTTTAATGTCCGTTTGGTGGCGGCATCGGCATCGCTTTCATTTATTCAGCCTTTGTGGCCTTTCATTTTAATCTACCATACAATGTACAAAAACCCATTTGCAATGTTGAAACGGTTTCAATTCAGATCACAAATACGTTAAATGGACATCATTTATTACGTTTTAATTCAATCCAGTTTCAATTATAAATTTATTTATTTAAACATGCCCTAACAGTTTACTCCCATACTCCATACAAGGAGTCAATTTTATAACAATACAAAATAATAATAATAAAATGTCTAAAATAATATGTCACACTAATCAATGTCAAAAAATTATATCCCTACTAATATTATAAATGTGAATGTGAGGTTGTTTGTTACGTTTTCACACAACAACTACTTAACCGATCATCATGAAACTTTGTACACATATTTTTGGAGCTACTAGAAGGAACATAGGATATTTTTTATTAAGAAAAAATATATATTATTTTTTACTATAGTTTCCAATTGACTATAGTTTCAGCTGTTTGGAATTACATTGATTCATTTCTATTGAAATGATCTCTGATACTTATTTAATGACTTGAATGCGAGCGAAGCCGCGGGTAAAAGCTAGTCACTGAATAAAAACAATCTTAAAATAAATTAAAGACATTGTTTTAGGGCGTTTTTTTTTTTTTGATATGAGGGTTAACGTGTGCATTGAAATTTTGTAATTTTTTATTGGGCTGTTGCTCGAATACTTAACATTGACAGAATTGTCTTCATTAGACCTCTGAGGGCATTAATAAAAGAAGAAGAAGAAAAAGAAAGTAAATTCAAATCGTAGATCACATTAACCTTCTCGCAAAAGACCAGGCATGGACTGCTTTACACAAAGATATTCAGATGCGGTGTCATGTCTAGGAGAGTCAATATTCAAGTAAAATAATTGTAAATGCTAAACTAGCGGTTCTCAAACTTTTTTGGCGAAGGAAAAAGCCTTAATATAATTATAAAAAACTGATTTATATGTATTTATGGATAATCATATTGCAATGTAATATTACGTAATATTTAGTTGGAATATTTAGATGTAACCTTATAATCTCCCTTTGGTAGGTATTGCAGTATTTTAGCCCTAGGGTTCCGCGGAACACCACTTTGAGAATGGCTGTGCTAAACTAACAAAATGCTATAATACCGGTAGGCGCCCGTTAGGTTCGTGATTCCGCGGAGGTTGCGTCGGGCGGGTGCGGTGTGTGGAGTGTCGGCGCGGTCAAAGGCGCCTTTGATGTTTGCCGCCGGCTTAATGCACCGCCCGCGGCCGCCCCCGTCCGCCCCCGTCGCCTCATCATTAGCAATTTCCTCATAATTCATTATCTATTACCGCTATTTATTTGAATAATTTTATGGTGTTGTGAAACATTTGACACCTTCGAACGGGGCTTCGGCTCGGCTCACTTGTTCAATTTTAATTGTGTTATTAACGCGAACAGGTTTATTTATTTATTTAGGTGTTTGTCGGCTTCTAGAAGGTGTTTTCAACCTACCTACATAATTACATTAATGCAATATGTTATAAAAAGTATATCTATTAGTACAAAGCAGTATGCTCGAGATAATTGAAGACAGTATTAGGTTTAAAAATTCATAAAAAGAATAATTATAAAATATTTTAGTTATTCTTACAGTCACAACTAAATTTAAAAAAAAAAATTATTTAATAACATTGAATTGTTTTTGAAATATCTTTATTGGCGTGTAAAAATGGGGTCATTGAGGTGTACTGTAAAGTTTTTTGTTATTATTTTGTAGATAATAAACTACCTATAGAAATCATAAAAAAAATAGTATTGTTGACGAGTTTCTTGTGATTTATTCTCGTCGTTTGTCTTTCTGAACTAGGGTTCATGATTTCTCGAGCTTATAAATTTCTCGGGTCTCGAGAATTCTCGAGGCTAATTTCTCGGGTCTTCTCGGGTTGTCGAGAAATTTACATTTACGTACGTTTTTGCATATTTTTCGGTTCCAATAATGTGATTAATAAACAAATTCAGTGGCTATCCTCTCAAATAAAAGTATTAAAATAATTATAAAACTTTTATTGTCAGTTTTCAACAAAATTAGATTATTTTTTTCTTAAAGAAAACAAAAAATACTATTCTGACATTTCTGACTTATAAATACAATCACAGCACCATTTTTGGCTAGTTAAATATGTAGAAAAAAAATCAAATTTAAACTTTGCAAGATCAATGAAACTTCTCAAGCTGAACATACAGGTACATAACAATTAGGTCTGCTTACTCTGTTTGATAAACTATGCCTTTAGAAAAACTAAAGCATTTATAGCTTTATCAGACTTTTCAGTTGGAATAGGCTTAACTGAAAGCAATGCTTTGTACATCGATTCCAGATTTGGTGACCTCTTTCCAGTCTGTTCAAAAAGTAAAAACTATTTATATAGATTTTGATAGCGCCACTGCATGGACTTACTTCTTCTACCACTTCCGACTCTTTTTCGGTCAAAGTTGTTGTGGTGCCAGGTATAGACGATTATATTCTCTTTCGGCGTATCCGATTAAAAATGTCTTGTTATTATCAATGAAGCAGTTACTTTTAGGTTAAGCGATGAAGTGGTTAAAGGTGCCACTGTGCCTTGGCCCGTGCCGCCCCGCCGCCGCCGCTGCGCGTTTAAAACAAACGGCAAACGCAAATAGTATTATTTTATAATTACAAAGACTCAAATATGATTTCTCGAGTTCTCGACTTTTCTCGAGCATAATTTCCCGGGAACAAAGCCCAACGATTTCCCGGGAATTCTCGGCTCGAGAATTCCCGGGAATGAACCCTATTCTGAACTCTTTCTAAATTTCCGACTATGCGCAAAAGCCTAAACGTCCTATGTGAAATGGAGATTTTTATTTATTTATTTTTTAAGAATATGTTTTTCGATGGTCCCACACTAGGCATTGCCTGTCACGTGGGTTTTGATTTTTGTTTTTGACATTATAGCGTGAAGTGATTTGATGATGATACATGCCAATGTATAAATTACTTATAAAATGAACAGTTCAATTGTAACTCCAAAATTAACTCACACATAAGCAACTATATTAAACACGCTCGAGTCAATAAACACTATATCAAATATTATTACATACGTGTATTACAACAACGTTTGTTACGTGTCGATTTGTATGTGGGCAGAGGGCGCTGCGCCTTTGTGTCGGTACGCTTTGATCTGTCCGCTGATATAATCCTCCCCCTCGCCCCGCCGAACACTCCACCAGGGTCACGCTAGGTGTCTTCACCCCCTCGCGCGAACTATAAATAAAATCCTGCCATTGTGTGCGAATGCATCAAAAAATACTTTATTTATTTACCTGTCTGCTTTTATTCTGAAAACAAAGGTTGTTGTGCCCATTCAGTTTTCGGCGATTTGATTTTTATATCAGCTACGAAGCATTGTTGACATAACATGAGGCTGTTAGTATTTGAAGTTCTTGTAGGTTTTTATAGGACTGATGGAGTTTTACGTGATATTTAGCTAGAGTGCTGGTCGATGACCTGCCGCACAGGATTTGATATTTGACTGCTCTAAGCAAACAATAGTTGTCGCTCTTCACTACATATGACACTTTATTAATCATGGTTGTATTATTTGATAGATGCAATTTTTATAAAAAAAAAAAAAATTTGCAGCCTTTGCCTATTTTAAAGGGTACAGTAGGAATGTGGGCAACACTGCTTCCCAGATGGAGCATGTCAAGCCAGCGTGTCTGTTCCATCTATCTGTCATTGTCTTCTTGTGTGTGTGTTTTAATATCTTTCTTTGCAACCGAGTTGTTTCTCTGAAATCATCATCGCTCGTGTCTTCGAAAACAATCCCGTGTAACACTTTTAATTATAAATAGAATGAAAATCAAAAATCTCGCTCTAGCACTCGGCTGTCATAATTCTAGGAAGAAAAGGTTGTGAAAGCTACCTGTTACTGTCAGCATATAGAATTGGATGTAAAGGCAGTCGCTTCCGCTATTATTTATTTCTTTATAAAGCCTACCTACAAAATTATATTAGGACTATATATTTATATAAAGGATTTATACAAATTAAATGAAATGTTCAAGATGATAAAAGGATGGATAACACTTCTAATATTATACAACATATATTATATAACACTTCTAATTTTAATTCTTGTGAATGAATTGTTATTTGCAATTTTTTTTTCTCAACAAAAATTCAGTTTTTTTTTTGTATATTTTTATATGTACAGGCTATGATTGACAAGTTTCTTGTGGTCTTCTTCTCGCCATACGCCTTTCCGAAGCCATTGTAGATTCTAACGATGAGCAAGTGCACGCCTTTAGTCCCTATGCTAATAAACGATTTTCATTTCATTTTATTTCAATAAAATTACAAAGATACATTGTTTAGATGTTATAAAATAATAATATTAAAAAAAAATCAAGAACCAAATAGATTAAAAAAACAATTATTTAGAAATGATAGTTAGAATTTTGAAAGTGACATTTTTTCTAACCATATTAAAATTTCAAATATTTATATTTATTTATTTATATATCAGTGTTACGTAGTTACATTAATTTTGATATTTTTTCACGATATCTAAACACTGTGATGGCGGCCGAATGGGAACAGGCCGTCGTCAAAGCAAGTGCCGGCGGGTGGCACACGGGAGAGTCAAAGCCTAATGAGGCCCGCTGCTGCTTACAAACCAAAGTGTCCTGGTGGCGCAGCACGTCTAACGATCCCACGTGAACATGTTAAACAGGAACTTTTCACCTGTAACGTGTTGTGAAGCCAAGCTAAGTCGAATATACTTAATACAATGCAAAAACTAAAAATTGATTTCTAGTACTTAATATTATTATGTCTGTCGTTGAAGGGAATAAGGTGCTATTAACATCAATTATCGTTGTCTGATAATTTCACATCGGCCCTTTAGGCTGTTATGCATTGTTACAATCTCCGAGATTTCGTAGACATATGACGAG
>JAPWLS010002004.1:0-77302 GCA_028551675.1 Tineola bisselliella
ATAAACGCGTGTAACAGAACGTAATGACAGCTAATTGACAATAGACAGTTGAAATGATTATTATCATTGGTCAGAAATCACGTCAACAATTTTTCAAGCGTGTGATTGGTCTATTTTGTTTCATACGTCAGAGTGACAGTTTGAGTTTTGAACTATACTCAGTGAATCTATGCTTAAACGTAATTTCTAAATACGGACCACATAGTACATCACGATTGCAATTTTTATTTGACACAACACTAAATTGAAGTAACATTGACATGACAGCTATTTTCTAGTGCTGTACCCGCGCTTAGTGAGGTACCACGTATTAATTGAATTAAATATTAACCGATTATTAGCGAACACGATTATCTAATCTAAAAAACATTATGCTGCCTACTATCGCATTTATTTTGATTATTATAATTCGACTTTCAGTGTGACCTTCAAATTAAACTATATCAGTCTATAACACGTCAAATTTAATTCTTTACAGCAAAACCGATACAAGAATTTGTATGTACTTCTTCCGTTCAAGATACTAAAATCGGATTAATTACGAACATAGCTCGAGTTGGTCTATACGTAATAGAAACCATACTGTATCCTTTTCTCATTCAATCTCCAACACCTAAGTTAAAGTAAAAACCTAATGCAACGAACGCAGGAACTATTTATAAAACTACGACCTAATTCTACGTTTGCCAAATCGTTCATATACCTAGACACAGTGGCGGCCTTAGGGGGTGGCGAACGGGGCAATCGCCCGGGGCCTCGCTCTTGCAGGGGCCTCGTTTTTAAAAGTTCTTTTTTAAAATTTCAATGTAAAATATTTTAAAACTCAAATTTTATTTATGTGTATAACTTTAGCATTTCTCGTCAAATATTAACCAAACAACCAGATCTACTTTCGCACACATACTTTTCAAGTGGACAAAGGGCCTCGCAAGGACCTACTGCCCTGGGCCTCGCAATAGCTAAGGCCGCCACTGCCTAGACATATAGTACAAATAATCGAATACTAAAGTAGTAATCGGTCTATTGGAACCAAACTGAATCATAAATACAAGTACCTACATTCTTCTACTTCGTATTCCTTTACCATCAAATCCGCTAAAACTATAATGCACCAACTATCTTAGTCTTTAAGAAGTTATTGCATGAACACTATCTCTCACTGTAAAACTATCTGCGTTATTTAATATTTTAGTAGCATATCTATGTATATATTATATATGTATGTATATTTTGTTATTATTTATATCTTTATTATTGTCATTTGTGTATATAATTTTATTTTGTTTTGTGTTTTGCACGCTCCGATTCACTTCCTGATCTACTACCCTAAGGTTAATTGTCTGGTAGAGATCACTGCTTACTGTTTAGTGATAAGGCCATCTTTTGTTCTTTCTTTATATGTATTATTTTGTGCAATAAAGTGTTATTATTATTATTATTATATACGCAGGAACAAGGAAGGCACGTCCATACCACAACGACCAGTATAGACCAATGTACATCAACAAGATAACCACTTTCTCACCCTAATGGTGTTGCACAAAATTACTCAAATTAAACAATAGAACGACTACACAATGGCCAAATATACAAATGACGGATGTATCAATTTCCTCCATACTTCGACCTTTGAACCACGCAAATCTATGACCCGTACGACCCGCTTTTTACTTCAAAAATATAAATATATTTTGATAACTTTAACTACAACAAAGTATACATAATAAGATTGGATTATATAACTAACTTACATTTCATAATCACATTCCATTAGTATAATAAATCCAATAATTATAAAGGATCAATGCCTTTAATTTAAGCTGCACAGGCTCATTCCTTAGCCTTGGGTAAAAGCATCCCTATTTGAATTTAGAACTCTACTTTTTAATGAAAAAAAACAAACGTCAACTGTCACTTTTCAAATTAGGAACGTTAATTAAATCAACAGTTAATGCACTATAATATGTTTTAAATTTAGAAAACGAACGTTACACGCGACACATTAGTAGAAAATCAACCAACAAACTGCGCATCGGACGAATTATTTTATCTAGATGCAAATATATTCCATTACCGTATACATTAATGTGTGTGTATGTTTTTTTCTGCTTTTTATATACAATATCCTGATCAAAAACTAACCCAACAACAGTATTTGAATAACGAATTATAACTATGTATTTCAACCAGGTAACAATACACCAGTCCCATCGAAATCACGATCGCTGCAAAGCTTTCGAAACATTGAATTA
The DNA here is from genome assembly GCA_028551675.1 of Tineola bisselliella. Lineage (NCBI taxonomy): Eukaryota > Metazoa > Arthropoda > Insecta > Lepidoptera > Tineidae > Tineola > Tineola bisselliella. The sequence continues at coordinate 2,253 of JAPWLS010002004.1, forward strand.
ATCAATCCTTAAAATGGTAAAAGTTTACGAAAACCCTGAAATACCGTACCTCCTACAATTGTTAATCATATATAATACATAATTGCATTTATTTCTATAAACGAACTAATATTTCGTTTAAGTACATTTTTTCATCAAGTAATGACACATTCCGAAAATACATAATGGACAACATATACGACCATCTCCTCCCTTTCTAAGCCATATAAAAGTGTTAACGTTAGAGCGAGATGCATTAGCTATTGATGGCAAAATATAGGCCGAGGTCATTTCCTACTACTACAAAAATGTTTATCTGTTTTATTGTACATTCAGCTCTCTTGAACGACGAATTAATAACAAAACAATTACAGTTTGAGGGCCACCATTCATTCAACTTATTTTTACTAGATTTTCAAACAAAAAAATCGACATATATTCAGTATTTATCATGACGAATGTATTAAATTATTGTTGATTTTGCAAAACTTAATGCGGGTTCTACAACCGTGTGCAGCGCGTCGTGGTCGCGGCGAGACTGAAATGTCTTTCGTCCTATTTGACATTTTTAGAAACTACCGACAATTTTTAAGTTACTAAGAATGAACTATTCAAACAACATTAATTAAATAATAATAATAAATACTTAATTGCTTTATAATAATGCTAATACAAAGTAACTCATAGAAAAAAATTTAGAGCAATTGGCGATCTTATCACTAAAAGTAATTTCTTCCAGATAACCAATTGTCATAGAAGAAGCAGTATTAGTATCGGGTAATATATGTTTTTTTTATATATTATTTTCAATACAACAATGAAGAATCCACACAATAACACATTTAAACCGCTCTCCTGTAAAGTTGCCATTTTGTAGATTCAATTATATTAATATGAATGAATGAATGAAAGAAAATTGTTTATTAGCATAGGCACTAAAGGCTCATTCATTCATTCATTTCGTTCATTCATTCATTTATTAATAGGACCTGGAAGTATATGATATACAATAATAAGCGTTATAACATTTCCGCTTGCCTTTGAACGAGATAAACAGCCTTCGACATTAGTTAATCCACTTATATGAGAGAATATATATATACACACATAGATATAACCTAAACAAACGATACCAATACTCATAAAACCTAACAAGCCCTACAACACTACAGAATATTTATAAAGTGCATTCCGACGGACCCACGCATAGAACGCAGTTCAATGCACTCTGAAACTCGTTTCATAATACAAACAATGATAATAATAAAATGACCAGCCGACCGAACCACGTGACTAATTATAAATAACAAAATAATAACAATAATATATAATATAATAATAATAAATTACTTATTGCAAAAAAAAATTTTTGGCACATAAGTAGGTGAGCTTAATACCGTCGGCATTATCTACCAGCTAACTTTTGTCGATGTGTAATATAGAGTTTTATTTAAAAAAAAATCTACACCAATCAAAATGTCACCAATATGAATACCATTAGTAGAGACTGATGTACAGTGGCGGCCTTAGCCATTGCGAGGCCCTTTGTCCTTCGTGAAAAGTATGTGTGCGAAAGTAGATCTGGTTGTTTGGTTTAAGTATTTGTCATATTTGACAAGAAGTGCTAAAGTTATACAAATAAATAAAATTTGAGTTTTAAAATATTTTACATTGACACTTTTAAAAAAGAAACTTAAAAACACGAGGCCCCTGTAAGAGCGAGGCCCCGGGCGATTGCCCCGTTCGCCACCCCCTAAGGCCGCCACTGCTGATGCATGCGAATTACATCACTGTTACTGGCATATAAAACTAGCAAGTAGCAATGCCACGTGAACACGTGCCACTAGCATACCGCTCGTAAGTTTCCAAGCTACTCGTCCGTCCTGTCAGTTTTTTTATCTCCTCAGGCCGGCATAGTGGAAGGGAATGTTGTTTCCGCTCGAGGATCAGATTCTAGCTTAACATCTGACCTATAAAATTCCGTGCCAATGCACTATTTACATATCAGGAAATTTCTAGAAGTCACTAAAGATAATAACACAGTAGTTACTATGCAAAAAAAACGTGAATCATATCTCTAAAGAGAAAAAAAAACATTTAAGCAATTAAACGTAAGACCTACAGGTCATGTGAAATAACTACATCCATCTGTTTATACAGTTATAACTCTTAAAACCGTGTAAATTACGGAACAGAATGGCTTGAATAGTAAAAACACCGGGGTTTACTTTAAGTTTGCGAAAAAACGACCGTTTCCAACAATTTTTAATCCTTATAAAAATTTTATTTGTTTTTGTATTGAAGAAACGTGAACCTATTCATCATAAATTCATACAAAAATAAATATACGAAGTTCCATTCCCATTTATTAACTAAAAATTTTTTTTAACAAATTTTCTTAAACAAAGAGCACAATGAACATCAAATTCCGGAATAACACGAATCCGAACGAGCGAATCTGAAACGAAACATCGTAAGCTCGCAGTAGACCCCCACACTCTTAGTGCACAAGCACCGAATGCACTCGCTTTAAAGAGACTATTAAGTTGAATAGTTCTTTTGTACTTAATTTTTTATTGTTATTTTCGACGAATAAATACGTCATATAATGGCAAAGTGGGAAACTTATTTTTGTTTTAGGAGTTTTAGGCTAATTGCTAACTTTTGTACTAAACTCTATTTTTGTATAGGGCAGCGGTTCTCAAACTTTTTCGGCGAAGGTAATAGCCTTAATATAATTATAAACAACTTATTTATATGTATATATGAATAATCATATTGCAATGTAATATTACGTAATATTTAGTTGGAATATTTAGATGTAACCTTATAATCTCCCTTTGGTAGGTATTTTTTGCAGTATTTTAGCCCTAGGGTTCCGCGGAACACACTTTGAGAATGGCTGGTATAGGGTTTTATACCTTTATTATTTGCACAATTTTTTGTGTCATTACATAAAGTTATTATTTCAATATCTACAAAGAAAATTTATTACAACTTGTTTAATAAATCCTTGCCAGTTAAATGTAAAAAAACATCCTTCAACTTTATCAAGTAGTAATTTTTTTTCATTATCATGTCAAAATAAAGGTATTAATTTATCAGAAAATCCACATGTTATCTTGTGTTAAACAATTAAAACAAATTGCTAATGACTTAGCAATATTGCTGAAGCCTTGGCTTTAGGGTTCAAAATACAATTTCCTTACTTTTTGAGACTTAAGACTTTGTTTTGATTAATTATATCACTGAATCCTATTAAAATGGTAAGATCTACAAAATCACAATTATATAGAGAGAGATTTAAACTTGTCATTGTGCATAGTTTGTTTGTGTAGATCAGCCATTCTCAAAGTGGTGTTCCGTGGAACCCTAGAGCTAAAATATTGCAAAAAATACCTACCAAAGGGAGATTATAAAGTTACATCTAAATATTCCAACTAAATATTACGTAATATTACATTGCAATATGATTATTTATAAATACATATAAATCAGTTTTTTATAATTATATTAAGGCTTTTCCTTCGCCAAAAAAGTTTGAGAACCGTTGGTGTAGATTATTCGTTGTTGTATTGAGGTATCTCAGAAACCATTGGCATAATGATAAATTGTTTTTTCATGAGATGGTGAATTATATTTTGGAGCTATTTTAACAAAAAAAAACAAATTGCCAAAATGTTAGTTCTGACTATGTTTTTAATATTGGATACCAGTACTTTCGATAAGTACTATATTTTAATTACTTAAAAGTAAACAATAATATGTTTTATGTATAATCTCCAAAATAAAAAACAATTAATTATTAATAGTATTATTTTTCATAATTAATTCTCCTTTCTATGACAAATATGTAATTATTTTCGACATTTTAGTGCAAAGTTAAAATTATTATATCTCCTTTACTTAGGGTGAAGAAATCTTAAACCACACAAGATATTTATTTTCAAAATACTTGATATGAATGATACTTAATATGACATTTCTGAAAGCTTTACAGCACTTTCACCGTGACCTTGATGGCTTACAAAGCTTTTGAAACATTGTAATAAATTAATCAAAACAAATATGATTTTATTGTATAATATATATTTTAATGCCTAATTTTAAGCTAATATAGGCATAAAAAAGTCAAGTTGAGATTTTAACATCGCACTATGTCTATACCAGGGGTCGGCAGACTTATCAACCAGCTGAGCCGAATATCAAGTTTGTAGATTTTCCCATGCCTTCAGAGAGCCGCAACATGAACTTTATTATATACTATAATGAAAATCTAATTTGCTTCAGTGAGTTGTAAGAAGAGCCAGATAATCCTATGGCAAGAGCCGCAGTCTGCCGACCCCTGGTCTATACCAATCCCACCATAGTCCATCTGTACATTACAAGTAAAATAGTTTACTACATTTTTACATAGATGCTGGCTAGGCTTTCATCGTGTCACATGAATTTTGAACTGCATTAATTTTTAATACAAGTGATTTTTTACCAACTAAACTTCATTACCGCTTCTAAAACTTGAAAATTACGAATAATGAACAAAACAACAAAAAATAAATCACTTACGATTTCATGCGCATTTTTGTGCATTCTGCTCTATGTTTTACCTAGTTTTATAGCACTATTTAGACATAAAACACTGTAATGAACTGTAATAAACTAATTTTTCACATAATTTCACTATTTTACACAAAATTTTAAACACAATTCATAAACTTGTCACTTAATAAGTTGTATATTCAAATATTGTAGTTTAGAAATTTCAAAGGAAATATAAAAATAGTGTGATTTTTCCTCTATTACTCCTATCAAAGGTCTTTGAAATAATTTATATATTTATCAATGCGATATCTACGTAATTTATAGAAATAATTACGGTTGCCGTATTCACTTACATTTAATTCATGACAGTTTCGTAACAAAGGTTTTTCTACATTACAAATTGAACGCAATACGCATTTTTTAGAAATATTCAAATTAATTCATTAGGCTTATAAATGATAGATTATCACGTTTATTTATCATAATAGGAAAATAGATTAATTATGTAGTAAATAATAACTTACCCAGTGACAATAATTATGACTATTATTTGATAAACTTTTTAAAATGAAACAAGGGAGTGACTACACTTTCATAAAGGTTGTTATCGCTTGATTGCACAATAATAAACACTTTTTTACATATCGTAATATGCCTTCGCGGAAAATGATTTATCAGACAATAAAAAACGGCAATCCGCACGCACCATGTAAGAATCTTGTTGTCAAACTTGTCAAATCTATTTTCAATTTTATTGGCAATGTTTAAAAAGCACATTCCGAACATGCAAAATTTTATTTAATAATACTTCACTTACTTTTCATATTATTTTTTATTATTATACATATTTATTTATGGCAATTAGTATATAATTTTCATATTAATTCTAATATATTGAATTTAAGTAATACATAATTAATTCAAAAAAGTAAATTTTATTACTACTATAAAATTATTTTGTTAGATGTTTTGAACACACATACACACTAGTGTTGTACAACGTATATTATTCAATTATGAACTAATTTTTAAAAGTAAACTAAGCTTTAATTACTAAATTGTTCATAAAACCAAAAAAATTATGTATTTTCCCCAAAATTAATAACTATTAATAATAATTGGAGATATTACAAAACATATATCTACTTGCAGATACCAAACATTTGACGCATTGGTCAACAAGTGTTTAATGGCGGTAATATTGATTTTTGTCCGGCGTACGCAATACGCTATTGTAAGACGAACACATAATGAATAAATTTTGCATTTATTTTCTCTTATTTTTTCGTTTAATCACGATTTCAATGTCTAAATTATCGATAGAACAAGTGCCTGTTACGTTTACGTTTAAGGAATACCAATATAAGGATTCACCTAAAAATGTAAGAACATTTTACTAACAAAATCATTATTGTACTGTTATACTAATTTTTTTAACAATACTAGGAAATGACCTTCCACGAATTCGAAACTGCCTGTGAACAAAGCAGCGCTTGTAACCATTTGACTGGCCTACCACGAACTCGATGTGTCCGCGAATGTGTGTCACCATCGTGTTATCGTGAACTCTATCAATCAGATCAGGTATATTGATTTTTAAATACTGCTAAGTGGAATCTTTCCATCTTACTCTGTCATTACTGGTGTTTGTTCTTTTTGTTCTTTTATATCTCGATACTAACTATCTTTAACCAACTAACTAGTGTTTTAATTTTGTTTTTTTATTGTTTTGTTTTCCCTTCTTCCTTATATCTATTTGGTTCTTGTTTTCTTGTATAACATCCAAATTACTATGTATTTTTGTAATTTTATTAGAAGTGTAGTATCTATCCCTTTATCACCTTGAGCATGCAGTCCTATCCTATAATTAAAATTTCATTTAGTTTATATAATAGTACTCCCTTTTATAATATACTAGTTTTTACCCGGGGCTTCGCTCGCATTTAAGTCATTAAATAAGTATCAGAGATCATTTCAATAGAAATGAATCAATATGATTCCAAACAGTTGAAACTATAGTCATTTGATAACTATAGCAAAAAATATATTTAAAAAAATAATAAAAAATATTCTATGTTACTTCTAGTACCTCCAAAAATATGTGTACAAAGTTTCATGATGATCGGTTAAGTAGTTGTTGCGTGAAAACGTAACAAACAAACTCACAGTCACATTTATAATATTAGTAGGGATAGTCATAATGTAATTTTGTAGGTAGGATTTATAAATAAATAAATATTGCTTTGGTAGAATAATATAACTTAATATAAAATTATTTCATTCCATTACAGTTAGAGGAAGGAGAAATTGACGTAAGACTGAATTCCTTCAAAGGCTGCTTCATTCAAAGAACAGGGAGGACGAGAAATTGATACAATTTTTCAGTTCTAACTTCTTTTGTTCTAAACACAAGTAAAACTTTTAAAATTAGGCGAAAAATTACTTTTATATACACAGTAAGTATATTTCAAATATTATTTATTTAACACTTAATAATACAGAATAAGCGAGGAAAGAGATGGCGGCCTTATCGCTAAAAAGCTATCTCTTCCAGGCAACCATCTTTGAGATATAGAGCAATCCAGAAGAGAAATAGCGGGAGTTATAAATAGATGCAAATATACACAAACATGAACTACACATATACATATATACAACTACATATATACATAAGATAATAATAAAAATAAACATATTATGTTTGTAATTTTATAGTGATTATTTATTTTCATTAATTCTTTTGTTTCAGATGGTACTGAATATTTTTCAGACACAGCACTCGAGTTTATTTAAATATTGTATAGAAAAACGGCACTAATTGACATTTAGTAAATGTCAATAAAGTTTTAAAATTACATACCTAAAATTACCTTTTGTATATTATATGGATATAGTATATACTCTACCACTTCTTTCATTTACCCTGCTTCGAATGTTATTGGATGGAATTAATAGCTCATAATTTATTGGTTCAGAGCGAAACTTTAATAAGATTCGTAACCAAAAAATTTCGCGTCTTATGATTTTTTTAAATAGGTGAATTTACGTTTAAGGTTAACAAATTTAATGTATTTTCAATTAATTCAGTAAAGAAAAATAAATATATCATTTGAAAGTGAAACATAAATACAATTTATTTACGAATTAATGAAACGATCATTCGTTAAAAAACCGCTTAGAGTTCTCGCTCTGAATTGAATTAATCAAACAGCCGAAGCAGAAAATATAACTATGAAAAGTAAAAATGTTTGCGCATGTTTTTCTTGCCAACGCTAAAAATTTAATAATCTTGAAAACAATTAAAATTAATATAATTTATACTGTAAACGTGAATCATTAATTTTATTAACGTTTGTAATAAAATAAAAACGAATATACAATGTTATTTGTTTTGTTAAATTGAATCGATTTTTATTCAAGAATCGTTGTCGTTGGACATCCTTACTGTGATTTCGGTTTCACTTGCTATCGTGAGGGGCGGTCAGTGAAAAATAAGTAAAATGGCTTCCTTGTGTAGACAATTAATTCGTGTAAATGCATTTAGAAGTGTTATTATGTCCACGGCTCGTCGGGGATATGCCGACAGAAGTAAGATTTGCATGTCTATTATTTCTATATTTTGGTCTCACAGTTGTCAAATATAGTTACGTAATGTTTTTCATTGATTTTGTGACCCTCCAATGCCCTAAAATTATTTTATCTATCGAGAATTTAGTATACAATATCCTTATAAATAATTAAACAATGCGTTTGCAACGCTTGTAATATATAAACATTGTCTTTTTCACATATATTGTGGCTTATGTAAAGGCTAACCTAGACACGTTTTGTTCTATATTATTATTATTAATAACTTAAAAATATTTAAAAAATAGTACTATGTGTCCTTTTATTGTAGACCAACAAGGCAACCATAAAATTTCGACAATAACTAGGTAAATAGCATACAATTCCCATACGTTACAGGCTATCTTACCTTATCAGAACAAAAGTAAAAATTGATATGCCTATCGCATGTGTCCTATTCCAAATCTAGTCCCTAATATTATCCAAAAAATGGGAACAAACTACGTTGTTTATTTACAAGAAAGGTAGGGCACCATATTATTTTCATTTTGGAGTATCAATTTTATTCTAGACATAAACGGACCCTAAAGGTTTATTTTTTAAAACGTAGTCGTCGTTCCAGAGACCGTATAACAAACTTGTATGCTGCTAAGGTGATTTTAACCTTTAACCATGGACTTTTTTGTCACATTTCCATGGGTGTGTAGTCCCACAGACCGCTGTATTTCAAGGTCAAATTAATTACGAATTTTAAAATTTAACAATAGAGGTATCAGATTTAACGTCTTTACATTTTAAGGCATGTTTTGTTTTAAATGATGATGAAACTGCGAGTGGTGTGTGAGTCCACGGTTAAAGATTAAATAGAGTAGATAGGAAGATATTTGAAAATAACTTGTGATATACAATAGGCTGAAAATAATTAGGACCTCATAAGGAATACTTTCACCAATCGTTGCCGAGGTGTCGAGTTAACTTCTGTGTTATAGTAAAGCAACCTGGATATGGATAACCCATTCTCAACTGTTAGATGATTGACATATATAGTAAAAAAAAAAATTGTTAAAATGTAGCAAAGTTAAAGGAAATTGGTCTTAAACCTCACTGCAGGCTTTTATCAGACAACCATAGCATAAATCCTAGAGTAATAACACTAATTCTAAATTCTGGTTCTTTTGAAATGATGTAAGCTTTGTCTCACACAGTAAGCCTATTGATATATCTATTTACAGTAGAAACAGATAACGTTTTTACGTATGAATCGTGAATATGAAAACAATAGAAAGTTGAAACAAAATTTTTCCATACCAAAACAAGTAAAATATCAATTAATTTGTGATATCAATACACTAACTCAGGGTTCGGCAGACCGCGGCTCTTGCCATAGGATTATCTGGCTCTTCTTACAACTCACTGAAGCAAATTAGACTTTCATTATAGTATATAATAAAGTTCATGTTGCGGCTCTCTGAAGGCATGGGAAAATCTACATACTTGATATTCGGCTCATCTGGTTGATAAGTCTGCCGACCCCTGCTCTAGCTTAATATACAGTGTTTTGATTTCTCTAAGCATGCTTTACATATGTCTCTAGTATTAGCTGAAATATCAATAAGGTAACACTGTATTGCAAGAAGCTGTAACTAAAATTGAAGTTTAAATATGATATATCTCAAAGTTTCGTTTATTTTAGATATGGTGTATTGTTTGTGATCAGGAACCTCTTCTTTTAGTCGCATGTCGAATCTATTCCTAAACTGATTGACAGCTTAGATGTAACTAGTGTCAATCCAAATAATATACACAAGTCTCCTCAGGCTAACATAGTGGAGGTGACTCATACAACAATGTAGGTACCTCTGCATATTTCTCCAGCATTTTAACAGTAGGTGGAGTTTAATTATCAACTGATATGCCGATTGCTGTAAATTAAAGATGTTTAATAATCCAAAGTTTGTCTTCTTGTTGGAGAAGAGCCTTGTGACATATTAATAAACCAAAATGAAACTTATATATTTTCTCCCCGACAGTGATGGCTGACCCGTTAGAGCATGCGACTGGGCTTGAGAAGAAAGAGCTGTTGGCCCTCGAGCGTGGTGATGATGATCCTTTCAACATGAAAGTGGTGAAGAAAGCCGCGGGAACACGCGAGAGCCCCACTCTCATTCCATCTTGTTTTGATGCTAGGATTGTTGGTTGTATATGTAAGTATGCTGTGTATGGTCTTCTAGTCTTTTTATTATTGGCCACAGTTCGCCATCCATCACCATTTCCGTCTCCCTTTGTTGTTTTTTTTAATTTAGAAATGAGTTATTTGCAATCTGTATAGAGCAGTGTTTCCCAACGTGGGGCAATTCGAAAATAACCTCGACACGAGTTTAACCCTTTCGCTTCGGGCCATTTAAATGCAATACTAGATTTCTGTGCCAAATTTAACGAAAAAAGCAAATTCTTAAATAATTGCTGTAAATAACTATTAGGTATAATTTCGCTTGACGAGACCAAAATATCAACTGGGGGTTTGGTTACATAAGGGGGGCATAAGAATTTTAGAAAGACTAAGGTGGGGCATGGCACAAAAAAGGTTGGGAAACACTGGTATAGAGCAATCAATGCCAACTTGTTTGTGACTCGACCAAAAACGATTTATGCAAAAACTGTTCTTGCGCGAATCTAAGACTGGCAATTAGCATTTGAGATATATTTTGCAACTTAACACTAAATATACCAGACCAGTCAAAATGACTGGTCTTGCAAGATCAAATTAAAATTCCTACTGCATCTAACATTTTCTTTAATTCATCTTCTTTAATTTATAACAGAAGAATTAGTTTTATGAATTTTATATTATTTTATATATATTTGTAACAAATATATACTTTTTTGGTTTTGGTAGAAATATATATATTTAAGCTGGTAAATCTAGTGTTAAGTAACAGTTAGGTATACATTTTTATAATAAATATGTATAGCTAGATATTTGTTATTAATTAAATCATATTCCAGGTGAAGAACACTCCACGTCTATATCCTGGCTCTGGTTACACAAGGTAATGAATAACAAACGGAGTAGTAATATGGACAGTGGCTCCTGGTTACACTTCTTCCTTTAACCAGACATTGAATTTAGTCTTAATTGATTGTTTCACTTCGCAGGGTCACCCTCGCCGCTGTGAATGTGGTCACTGGTACAAATTGATCGAGAAGCAGCCACTGTAATTGCTATATTGTTATTTTTAGTTAATTCGTAGTAGTTCAGCTCTGGTATGCAAGTTTGCATCTTTGCCGCGCACTCATGTACAGGATGGCGTCACCCATGGTTCCTCTTTGTTGCCATTATAAGAAAAAGATGCGGTAGTTGTAACCAAATTGAAATAACAGCATTAAATAATTTATAAGTAGACTGTTTTATTTATTTCTAAAATTTTTCAAAATAAAAAAATATAAAAATCAGTTTTAACATTTCCTCGATTACGTGATAAGAATTAATAAATTGCTTCTAGGCTTAATTTTGAACAATATCAGTAATGTGCTACAAATTTTCTGCGATATTTTGTGCAAGCATCGTATAAACGAGACACCCACTCGTATGCTAGACTCCATAGTAAATTCTATAAAGAATACTATTCGATCAGTGCTCGCAAACCATTTTATCTCTAAAATCACTCTGACCTATACTATTTCAATACACAAAAATATTTTTAGTTAAATCATCTTTTTATATTAATTTCGATAAACTATTTGTCGACTGGAACTGCTTGAAACAGTCCTTTTCTAGCCATTTCATCGCTTATAGCTTCAAAGTCAGTTCGTCTGAAATAAAATGTTATAAATTACATTCTATGAAGACTGGTATATGTAATTCAGTTTAATGATACAGCGCGGCGCGCAACTAACTTTTGTCTAATGGCAAATGTGGATGTAAGAGTCAAAACACAAAGAAATTGAAGGGTCGCAGATGGCTGGCTGTTTCGCGTTTGTTGTACAGTTTCGTTAGTTTATTATGAGTGATATATTTATAGAATAGAAAAGCAGGAATTCACAGAACAAGTAACAACATTCGCAGAAGGAGACGCCGTGAAGCATATACTATGCGTCTTGGAAAATCTGTATAAACAAGGTGATAAGATTTATATTTTTGTTGAGCGCGAAAAAATATGTTTTGTTCTGTGAATTTTACGATCAACACTGCTGGTATGTGCTTCTAATAGTGTCATAATTATATAGTCTAGTTTTAATATACAATAGTGTTATCATTCGTAGAAAACAATGTAACGAACTCACCTATAATATTCTGCATATTCTTTCATTCTAGAGTATTTCAAGCAGTAATAAGTACAAAATCCTGACAGGATCATTAAGGCTGCACTTATAGTTATGATTCCCTTAGTTTGTTGATTATGCAAGCCTCGCATGATTGGTTTTATGCGACAGGGAGCTGGAGGAGGCGGCGGCGCGCATACTTGGGGACATCTGTCAGGGTTTGGTGGCGGACACGGATAGCCCATTGCTTCAAAATTTCTATACCTATAAAAAAATAGTTATTTTAGACACTCATTTTAAAATATATGCGGCTTACTGGTCTGCATTTATTTTTATTATTAGAAACTAAATGCATAGTTTTTTTTTAATTGGAAATGTCAGCCATTGTGGTTACTGTACCATTCTGTTAACCAGAGGTCCCGGCTTTGTTTCCCAGCCAAAACGAATATTTACTAGTACAAAAGTAATTAAAATATTAGGTTCCAAGTGTTTGTGTTACACTCATTCTAACACCCAGCCGCCATCTCTGATAAACTTTAAAATTTCAATTTTCAGTCTGAATCATGGCTGAAGGGTCCCAAAACAACCATCGTCACAGCGGACACCGATCAAACTGCAACTCACGTCGCCACAATGCACCACGATATACAACAGCCGAGTGGGAGGCCAAGGAAGCCCACTATCTCAGGGAACTCGAGGAAGCCAGAGTTAGTGCGTGTCAGATGGAAAAAACAATGAGATGGTGGTCGGAATGTACTACAAGTTGGAGGGAAAAGTGGAGTAAGGTGCGACACGAACGGAACAAGATTAAGGAGGAAGCAAAGGAGCTGAAAGTCAAGTTAGATGCAGCCCTTAAAGACTTGAATGCTATGAAATCTCAGAAAACAGCTTTGGAACAACAATTTGTTGATGTCAAAAGAGACAATGAAAAGCTATTAACAATCGGTGAGAGCAGAGTCTTATCTGGAGACCTGACAATAGAGGATGACAAAGAGAATGAAATAGAACTAAGAAAGAAGGAATACTGCCCTTTGTCTAAAGGCCATTCTTCACGACAGAGACAATCATTAGACTCCAAATATACAAGTGTAGATGTATTGACAAACAAAGTAAGTGAACTGAAATTAAAGTTAGACGAAACTTGTAGAAGTTTAAAAGTAGAGAAGGATCAAAAAGTCTTTCTATTAGCAAAAGTCGAAACTTTGACAGCCGAGTTGCATAATGCCAAGATGGACGTGCCACACTGCGATAGAACAATTGGCTCCACGGGCTCCAGCCAAAGTGAGGTAGAAAGACTGCAAAACCAGTTACAAGATGAAATAGCAAGCAAACAAACATTGGAGGAACAAATTACAAAATTAAAAATGGATATGGAAAAATTAAAGTCCGATAACACTAGGCAGTGGAGTAAGAGAGAAATGCTGGAGACAGAGAATGTGGCTGTCATAAGAGAAAATAAGAGACTGTATTCGCAGATTTGCGACTTGAAAGAACAGATCCATAAGCTCAGTTGTTTGGCAGAAGGCGCTGGCACTAGTAATGGGAAAAAGAGCTCCACGCCTCGTTCCTGTGATTTGTCAAGTGAGTTTTCATCAGAGCCTAATTTAGTAGAGTTTGGCGGGAAACACTCCATGGATGACGATGAGGTTGAATTAGCTATTGTCGAGCGTGATATATGAAACTCTATGCTATTTAAGAGAAGAGTATTGGGTTTGTTCGGGTGAAAAAGTCACATAATTCACAAGAATTAAAATTAAATCAGATTCACGGTGCAACCACACAAGTATCAGCCCACAAAATAATAATACTAGCTGGTGAGTAGCAAAATGAGAAGCATGGCACACAGGAGTAGACTGCCCCCATTGCAGCACCCGTACACGAGTTTTTATGAAACCATTAATAAAAGATGAAGGACTCTTCCTTGCTAGTTTCTACAGGCAATGCTCGGTTTTGGGTTATTGGGTACCAGAGAATAGTGACGTAAAACTAATCTTGGACCGTTAAAATGAGGACTACCTGTATTTACGACAACGCGATGTAACAAAGCGTGTAAAGCATGTTTTACTCTTCCCCTACACAAATATCACTTTCATATACCAAAATTCTTTTTTGACACTATTCGTACAGAAAACAGACAGACTTTTATAAAGAATATAATAATGGGAAATGCCACAGACTAGGGACTAGTTGTGTTCATTGCCTTTGTTTTTCTTGTTCTAGAAGCATATACAGCGGTATATTTAATTCGTTCCGTAGCCTTGCTCGCATCTCAAAGCAAAATATCGGTCGCTCGGCGGCTCGTATCTCAAAACACTTATATCGAGGTACCACTATATATGCGATCTTGAGAAGTAGTACTAATTTCAATTATTAGATAAGCTATTAGTAAATTGTCTAATATAACTAAGAGACAATTATACTGATTATGAACAAAAATTAAGGGTTTATTTTTAAAAACGACGCCGTAAGGCTGTGTATGTGGTTCAACTATTTTGCATATACAAAAAAATTGTTAGTTTTAGGAACTCACCAATCCTTCTTTGAACAACGACACAAATATGTGACTGATTACTGTTTTTGATTGTCAATTTTTTTCTAAATGTATATTTTTTAAGCGTAACCTTTTTTTTTATTCGGGCCTACTGTTCACAAAAATAGCTATTTATTTTATGCTTTTATGAATAAACTAAGCTGAATTTATAATGTCAAATTAATTAATATATCGAATTAGTGGAGTGAGAAGTAATGAAATATGAATTGCTGAAGAGTAAAAGAGACGACAAATTGTCAGTCTGTTTTTATACCTGGTTTTGAACCTAAATGAAATGTTGACGTTTTGGTCTGTGAACAGTGACCTAAAAAAATAATTATTTTTAAAAGATACGTAATATTGTAGAATTATTACAATATATAGCGTAGATTAGATATATGTATTAAGCCAAAAATACTTCGAATAATTATGAATATATATGTATAATAACAATTTTTTAGTATATAAGTTTATGCATTTATTTTGATATTTATGCCATAATAAAAATATATTGTTTAAATGTAAGTTAACAAAAAACTATATAAAATGTATTACAGGGTGTTTCAACCACTATCTTGATTTTAAACATGTGTAATTTTCACAGACCCGTTTTAAGTTTTATGGATTGAAAATGTTAGTTAAATGCAAGGGTTTGACAGTGGTTGTGAAGATTGCTGGCGATTGTAAATAAAACATATTGTATACAATGCATTTGATAACAGAACCTTAGGAGCAGAGTAATTACAAAGCACCTTGAAATAAAACAGGATTTCCATGAGTTAACGTTTAAAGTTCTAATGGGATATAGGAAAGGCAAATGAAGAGAAAAAAACACTCGAAGCAATAACTTCGACCTATAGAGTGCAAATTAGAATGTACTGTTATTTATTTCAATATAATTTTTAACGAACATTTTGGTTGTTTTATTTGTATTTTTTTTTTTGCAGTTCTTATATTTAGAAAATGATTTCGTATTCAATGTTAATATTTTAGGTCTCTAGAAAGAGAATAAAACATGAAAGAAAATATTGAATTTGTTTCTACCACTTGTAAAGCTTAATAATCAAATATAATGAAGGTTATATTAGAAAAATATATATACGATCCCAAACTAGATTATTATGACAAACATAAAAAATGTATATTACTTTAATCGGGTTTCGAACCCAAAATAACGGCCTTATTTCTCCACTAAACGTTGTAGTATAGAAGTCATTAATAATAATAAAGAACAATAATTTAACGAATTTATTTCATTTTTTTAAATCTTCGGAGTTCATATCATCTTCATCATCAGATTTAATGTCATCACCAAACAATTCAGTAATAGTCAGTGAACTAGTTTTGTTTATATTCTCCATAACGTCTCTGTCAACAGCCCCACTACGACCAGTATCTGATAAATCAGGCATGTTGAAGGACCAAGCAGCTTGCGTCTCTTTCCCGCCACCCCCCACCTCAACTTCAATTACATCACCCTGATGCGAGCGTTTCATGCCTCGCTCCCCAGTGTTTTCAAATGTGACATCATTCACTGTCTCGCAAGCCTCGAGTTTCAAAGTAACATCTTCGGTTTCGCGAATTATAATATCAGTTTCAGGGGTATCCGTGTCAGTGGCGGGTATGTCAGTGTAGGTCTTGACGTGTGTTCTTCCTTTTCTGTTTTTAGTTTTCCCACCTTTGCCTTTACCTTTCGGCGTTGCCTCGCTTTTGCCAGGCCTTTTTGCATCTCTGACAGCTGCATCCGTGTTAACACTAGCAACACTGCCTTTTTCTTGCTCCAACATCTCTTCTTTCTCTTTTAACATATTTACTTCGGCGTCTTTTACACTGGAATTGAGATAAAACATATTTTGTAATAATTTGAAACTACAGAAAGTTTCAGATCTGGGTTTTGATCCTCGACGTTAGAGTCAGTAACTTTTATAATTAAATTGAGTGAAACTTACGTATCTTTTACGCTCACTAAATAAGGCGCTTCATTCACCAGATTCTTTAATGCGCGTAATTTTACGGATTTTCTATTACGATATAACTCATTGGGCGGAGTTGCTTCTGCAATAAAAAACAAAACCAACATAAATATAGATCCCAATTACCGATCTAGAGACCAACTTTACTAGTACAATTGACAATCTTCAAATGGATACAGATTGAACTTTGGACTGGAAGAAACAATCATTAGAAAGGGATAACTATATTCTTATCGTGTCGAAGTTGAGGCATGTGTGAAAAGGATGCAGATATCTCCTCTGCCGTTCACGACACAGCGATCGTTCCTTTCTCTTTTTATCGCTTATATACCTACAAAAAACTGTATCCATGTGTACACATTCAACTTATCTCATTAATATGGTATAAATATTATTATATTTTAAAATTTGAAAGATAATTTATAGTTATTAGTCCAGCAGTAGTAGCTAGTACTAGTATCTTTGCGTCAAGGCTACCTGCAACAAGACAAGACATTCCAGCACATGTTTTGGTAAGCCAGTGTTGATATACCAAGAAAGAAAGACTTCACAGATGTTATGATGAGACGAAGCGAGGACAGAGTCAGTCCAGTACCTCCGTAAATGGAAGTAGATATTTACCGCAATCCTTTCTCAGCAGCACCAAAAGTTCAGCATACAACTGCTCGGGCAGGTCGCTATCAATATAGTGATTGACTTCAAATTGCTCGTATTGTGGTATCTTCGATTTGGCGTCGTTATACTTCCTGACAGCCAACGAGAGACTGCGCAACGCCTCCTTCTCTTCGCAGTCTTTTTTGAGAACACCAAAACTCATCGTTTCTCCATTCGTGCTTATTTTATCTGTAATTATTATTATTACTACTAACTAATGTAATACTAGATTGCTGGAGCGCGAATTACTAAACGTATTTTTTATATAAAAATAAACAAAATAATATTGAAACAGATGGCGGTTTTCTCAAACCAACCCCAATTATAAAATTATTAATTATTTTTATTATTTTTATTATATTATATATTATTTTGTTGTACATATTAACATATTTTTATATTAAATTATATTTAGAATGTAAGACGAATGTGCAGCGCCAAGACAAACCAACACTGGTTTTTGGCGCCAAAGCAACATATTGCAAAAATTTATTTAAAAATAAACGTTTTATTTATTTATTTATTAAAAATCTATAAGCTTCTATTAACTCCCACATTTTAAACAATTACAATATCAGTGTCTTCTGCTAATGTTCCCGACCAGAAAACAATTTTATCTTAAGTGTGCAAAATTAGGGCAATTACACTAATATACCCTAATTGTGAATGCACATAACCATTCTGGCATTTTTAAAAAAAAATTTGATATCTATAATGAAACCAATGATTGAGTAAAATACTATTAAATCTTATTTTTTAATAAACAAAACCGAACTCACTCTCAAAGTGCTTGCGATACTGCCTTTCCAATCCATAATCCCTATTACCAATATTAAACTCAGTCGGGCCTTCAATGAGCAGCGAGCCAATAATATAAAGCACATCCAAGTATTTCTTAGCGCGGGCTTCGGTCACGATTCGAATCAACGCAGGCACATCGCTCGGTATAAAACGGACGAAGGCGAACCTCTTGAAAGGCTGTGTGTGGACCAGGCTGTAGAGGAGAAACATACCAGCCACGGAATGCTGAAAAGAGGTACAGTGTGCTTTAAACGATATAAACTCAATATAGCGACATTTTACGGCGGTATTTAGAATTGTCGTTAAATGGAGAAACGAAAATTGACTGAAATATTATACTTTAATCATATTAGATCTTTAGAAAATAATAACACTGTTATAATATAACTAAGTTTATTAATAATTAAAACGCAATTAAGCAAAGTACAAGCACACATAAGGACATATATAAAAAATATAGCAATAGACAATAATAATAGACAAAACGCGTTTATGTTTGGGTAGATGTTACCACTAGAACTTTCAACATATTTACTAATAAAGCATAAAGAATGCACCCAGCTGCCAGTACTTATTAATTTCTGCAAATTAGAAAGTACTGTTTACTTCATAATAAAGTCAAGTAATGTCAACGTTATATAGAGTGGCAAAAAAGCAGTTTTAAAACTCACTTCAAAAGTCTTTGCCTGCACCATGTGTTGTTTAGCTATGACCAGCACCTCCTCGGACAGCTCTGCAGCCTCACCTTTATTTGACACGGCCCTGGAAATGCAATTTTCATCATAAATACAACGCACAGACTAGGGATGTAGCGAATATTCGCATCCGCATCGATTTAAACATCCGCATAAATCGACGCGGAGCTGATGCGGATTAATATAGGAACCCTTGAGAAACAGACTGGAGTCAGAAAGAGTGGTCATTCTATTTTTCATTAAATACAATGCTCCAATATTCAAATTTAATTAGTAATACTAATTCACTCCCTACTTTATTATTAAACAAAGAAAGGATATATATTATATTATGTCTTTTTTTACCCTACCCACACTTAAGTTTTTGTACAGATCCGCATCCACGGATGTGAAAAAATCTACATTCTTAGTGCAGACTTTCAGATCATTATGATTCCAGGTATGCTGACTGCCACAAGAAATATATACTATTTATTTTTGATTGAAGCAACCTAAACTCACTGCTGTTCTTACTTGGTGTTCCGCATATACATAACAAAACAATATGATATATTAAGTAAACCACCACCTCCATACCAGGACCAAGATCTCAAATATCCTATATGGTTGCATCATGAACTTGATCTAATTATAATTCTGATGGTCTATAATTTATGGATTGCTCCTATATTGAGGGTTTAGAGAGCTTCTTGTGGTCTTCTCCTCCTCATATGCCTTTCCGAAGCCATTGTAGAGTTAACAATGAGCAAGTGCAAGCCTATAATGCCTATGTTATTAAATTATTTTCATTTTATTCCATTTTATTGAAATACAGTTAATATACGTTTGTTTTAATTCTCACGAAGTAATATTTAAAAAAAATATTGTATAAAATAATTGGACAAAAGGAGAACTTAATCCAATTTTAGGCATTACCTGCCAGTTAACCTGCGGGAGATATGAGCGGTGATGTAACTAGTAATATTAAACAAATAACTTACTTATAAATCTTATGAAATTGCATCTCCCTGAAAATATCCCTAAACACCTCGTATGATATTACTTTGTGCTTCAGATATCGTCTGAGTAACCTGTCACAATCCTCGGGGAACCCATCAGCTACATAATAGTTGACGAAAGTTGACCCTGTAATAATAATAGTAAAACTCACAAATCCCGAGACTTATGGAATGACACTTGGTTTATCAAATTTATATAAAATTATTTAAAAAAAAGTAATGTTAATATGTACATGGGTGTGGCCAGCCATGGGCTCAGGGTGGGGCAGCAGTCTAAAATAGTATGTAACTGCAAACTATACCCACTGTCTTACCCCGGTTAATTTTGTTTGTGTCGACTGACGACTGTCTAGTGTGAACTTTCTTACGGATGTTAAGTATTGTAGTTAGTACCTAGATAATTAAGTTTTTCAGGTTTGATTATGTACCTTACAAGTCAGAGCCAAGCAGCAAGTGCCCCACCCTGCCCCACCTTGGCTACGCCCATGAATATGTATATGTATGTATGAATAATGTTAATGTAATGTTAGTAATTAAAAGTTGGTAATAGTAAGTGATGGGTCCCACGTGACAGACATTACCTACCACCATCGAAAACCATATTTGTTATTATTCCTGAATAATAAATCAATAATTTTTTTTTGTTTCTTAACCTTGAAACATGGTCATTCTTTTTTTTGTCACACTTACATGGACCCTATATTTCAAGGTCAAATTAATTACAAATTTTGTAAGGATTATTACTTTTATTAGTATCTAAAGGTAGACTAACTTGTTTATTTATATATTTTAAGCAATTTAACATTTTAAGGCATGTTTTGCTTTAAATAAACACGAACATTACAAACTCTGTAAGAACATATGTCCACGGGTAAAGGTTTAAATATAGTAGCTGATGGTAGTAATTAGTCCATTGTGCTATTCTGAGATAGTACCACAATCTTCAAGTAAAAAGATATACATATATGAATCTTTTACATTAATTATAGGTATATATTTAACTTCCCAATGTTATATTATGAAAACAACATATCCTTTTATCAGATTGAGCAGATCCAATGACATTGATGAATTGGGGGCATAATAATGGATCTATACATGGTGATGATACTTCAGAATGGCAGATAAGTTGAATGTTTATGATCAGATAAAAACTTAGTATGCAAATTTAAAATAATAATAAAAAATATTGTACCGCTTCCTAGATTGTTTCTTATGGAAAATTTTGGTTCAGGAAGCCCATCAAGGACTTTAATCTGGGTAGAATTGACCACTGAAAACAATAAATCACTGTTTGAATTGTAAATTTAAGAATAGGATAGCCAATAGTGTTAAACTAAATCGTATACTTACGTTTCTTCATCATTGCTATAATTGGGCTGAAGTTAATATACACTTAATTTTAAATTGAAACTGACCAGTATATATCATAGAAAGGCTAAATAAAGTGTTTCTTTAAGAAAAATAGAATAATCGATCGCAATAAAACAATACACCGGTAGAGAACACTTTGACAGTCATAGTTTTAAATCGTCATATCAAAGACGTAGGCTTGAACTCCACATTACATTCAACAATTCTTTTTACTATAAAAATGCAATACTAATATTTATGATATATACTTATCGTTTGGTCATAATAAATTAGTTTGTTCTTGCCTATACATAGTTCACGCTCTCGTCTCTTTCGACGCTGCAATCCACTCTCGCATAAAATGTTTTAAAATATTTATGACAGAGCCACCAGACATACTTGCTTCTTTACGATCTGGTAATTTAGATTTTAGACCCTTGACATAACATTTTTTGATTTTTAAATGCATCCCTATATACCAGCCATTCTCAAATTGTGTTCCGCGGAACTCTAGGGCTAAAATACTGCAAAAAATACCTACCAAAGGGAAATTATAAGGTTACATCTAAATATTACGTAATATTACATTGCAATATGATTATTCATAAATACATATAAATCAGTTTTTTATAATTATATTAAGGTTTTTTCCTTCGCCAAAAAAGTTTGAGAACCGCTGCTATATACTATTCTATGATTAATTTTGCCTTTTGACATGAGGGTTAACGTGTACCTACATTAAAATTTTGTGATTTCTTATCGGGGTTTTGCCTGAATACTGGACATTGGCAAGTCGTCTTCATCAGATATCTGAGGCTAATTAATAAAAGAAGAACATTAACAGCTAATGAAAAATTCCATAAACATGGCACTAACATTTCTTAGAACTATCAAAGTGAAAGTTCATTCTTACACATTCAGTAAAATTCAGTTTTTTTTTGTTAATTATTTTATGTGCATGCTATGGTTGACGAGTTTGTTGTGGTCTTCTTCTCGTCATATGCCTTCTCGAAGCCATTGTAGAGTCTAACGATGAGCAAGCGCACGCCTTTAGCGCCTCTGCTAATAAACTATTTTCATTTCATTTCATACGTCAGTGATGAATATTTTATCTAATACTAATGCTGAGCTCTATTTAAACCGAGCCACAAGAATAGGCAGCCAAACAGAAAAAAGCTTACAAGGATAAAAAGAAAAAAAAGAAAACCAAAAGAAACAAAAAAATAATAATTTTTACTCATTTATTAATAAACTAACTTTACAAATTTAATAATAATAGCAGAACAATAATAATTCTTAATTCTTTTCATTCATAATTAATAATTATTCATCATGACTTGAATATTTATATAAAAAAAGCGCGTTACAGAAACTCATTAAAAAAAAGGGGGGACAACTATTTCACCAACCAGCAACATAATTTTAAAAAAATCATGCCATTTCACTAAAACAAAACACCGCAAGTCTCACAATCCGCGGATTTCAAAAGAAAAAACAAAAAAATAATTACATAACATGTACTTACTAGAGAAAAAAAATTACAAAATAACATTTCAATAAATGTAAATTTATTGTATCAATTTATTTACTATTTCGCAATTCTATATACAAGATACATTTTATGTTTTTTTTACCAAGAAAAAAACCCCCTATATTTATTACAAAAATGGTGTTTACGCCTAAATTTCTATATATATAAAACTATAATATTTACCGGCATAAATTATTATCATTAATCATTTAATTAAAAAATATATATATAATTAAACAAACAAAAATACATCTTACTATACACCCATTACATATGTACATGTCTACACTTTTATCCACTCTCTCTCTCTCTCTCTCTATATATACAGGCTGTTTCTTATATTACAAATTAAGGCTCCGCTACCACAACGGAAGCGTAAACTCCACCCTTTATATACAACCCTTAAATATAACATTTACAACTGACTGCAGCGCGACAACGGCAATCAAAAAAGAAATAATAATTTAACATTATGAATATAAACAATATATATATATATTATATACGTGACATCACACGGTGTATTGATACAAACCCAAAACATCCCTACTCAAGTCCGAATTCAGAAATAACACTCGAGCCTAGTTTGATCTGCGATTACTTGAATGCATTTCATTCCATTTTATGCAGTAATAATTATTTACTAATATATAATAAACCTTTAAACACGGCAACCATTAGACAGTAATCAAAATAAAATAGTAATATGTTGCATATACTTATATATCAAATATTCAGTTTAAATATCAATTCGCATTTTTCCTATCTGTTATTTATATTTCTTATAAATGCGTGTAACAGAACGTTATGACAGCTAGGTGACAGTAGACAGTTGCAATGGATTATCATTGGTCAAAAAAATTTCTAGCATGTGATTGGTCTATTTTGTTTCATACGTCTGAGTGACATTTGTAGTTTTGAACTTTACTCAGTGAATCTATGCTTGAGTGTAATTTTTGAATACGGCCTTAAACCCCAAGTATTTCAAGAACTGTTGAGTAGCGCTTAGGAATAGATTAGAGATCACTAACTTGACAGGCAAAACAAAACACATCGAAACAATCGACCAATCACAACATTATAATGATATTAAAGTAACCTATGATTGGTCAGCGCGCATTACACCGTGCGTTGTCCGGTCTTATTTGAACCTAATTTTAATTACAGTCGACACGGCACACGTTCGGGACGTTATAACTATTAATCTAGCTTGTAATGTTGCCTTTACAAACAACCGGTTCCCAAATTTTTACATATAAAAATTAAACTTAAAAAAACCAATCAAAGCACCCATACACCATATAATAGTTTTAAAATGCATACAAGTGTTACGACACATATATCGATGTGATAAATAAAATCACACGGCAAATAATACAAGCTAGACCAATAGTTATATAAAATTAATTATTCAGTGTTACATGTGTAAATTATGATTAGAGGGTAGTTCTATAAGGCTTTTATGGTGACTACCGTACTGTGGGCTTATCACGAATTTTAGTCTGGCTTTCGAACCGAGTTCGTTTCAAGCGATTTGTATGGAAATTTGAGCAGCGCCACCGCGTGTGGTTTTGGAACTACAATATTTTAGATACTTTTTGTTAATTTTCGAACGTCTCGATCTTTCGTTCATTTGATAGATTGCTGGTGCTCGTTAGTCGTTAGTAAAAATTCATGATCCCGATTGCTAACGGATCCGTTTTACTTGTGACAGCTCGTTTCGAAAGCCAGGCTAAATTCATGATAAGCCCAATGTTGGGTAGTCGCTAACGAGCTCCATAAATGAGGACTTTTATTTCCATAACTACGACATACAGATCACTCTATCAGTCCCATAGAGAATTTGATTTAGTTTTTGAAAACAGCTGGTTAAAATCCAATACGAATAAGTCACATGATGGATAGAGAACTGAAAAGTAGCGAGGTTGGGTGAGCGGGGAGGGAGGGGAGGGGACATTTTTTTATAAAATAAATAGAGAAGCCGACACAATACGGGCTTAACGAATTCTAAAAAGAAAAAAAAAATCAACAAATAAAATACCTCGCAGAAATATTTCTTTTAAAAAAAATTAACCAGTTAAGGTGAGAAAAAAAATAATTGCTTTGAATATTAAATCAAAAATAACAGAAGGAACTATAATCTGCTCACATTACGGGAGCGATTCATTGACACCCTATATAACGATATAGAATTGACGCTTAATAACGAAAACTTCCTCTAGAAAATTCACTGGTTATATATAGAATAGAATAGAAAATATAATAATGCCATACATACATCACGAATGAAGACTGTAGTTGTAATGCGACTAATATACGAACTCGAGAAGGCACCAATATATATATATATATAGAAAAAATTACTAATATCAATTATAACAACAAAAAATTATATATGAAGTTATAAAAAAAAAATAATTTAAACCCCTACATAGAAATCTAGCAAAAGCACCCGCACCAATTGTAACTAACCGCACAATTTGAATATCTATAAAACACAGTACTTCTTATTTCAGTCGCATTACACTCAAAGGGGAGGGGGTAAAACCACAATTCGTCTAAGAATCTAGTACGAACAAACTGACCATAGACAATTTTTTCACACTTCCCACAGAACGACAACACTTAGATCTATTACTGGGTATGTTTTTATACAGTAATCTATGGTTTTTAAAGAAGCCAAATTTCTGCATGGAAACAGTGAACAGATGGTGTCCCACGCATTTAGGGCAATTATAAAAACATATTAGGCATAAACTCTTGGTCATAGTAGACCAGCGATTCTCAACCTTTTTTGTTTTATTGCTTAACGATTTCAAAATATGGCGGCACACAAAGAAAAAGATTTAATCATATCATTTAATAATATATAACATTGTTATATATCTAAAATTTGGTGGCACAATGGTTGAGAATTACTGGTGTAGACCAATATTTTACCATACTATAGTTCGGATAGGGAGACTGGTGTGGGGAAAACACAACTACGACACAAAGTGGAAGCCCAAACTGACAAACTTTGTAGAGACAATCAGTCAATAGTTTATCTACATTAATTCAGTTACAATTATTGGTCGAGGTACTTATAGTTAATAAGATTACATTTTGCAACAAGCCTGTTACAACATCACCTCGCTATTATTATGTTTATTATTATTTTTTATCGACAACCATGTCTATCGACCATTATGACATCCCTAAAGTGTTAAGTTAAAATAAAATAATTACATAATTTTAAAGCGGATTGACTACAATTTCAGATTCATAAAAAAAAAACATATAAAAGATTAATTTACACGATTTTACAATATTAAAATATAGACTCACCCTTATAATAAAAAATGAGGGTAGTTCTTTTTTTAGCAAAACAGCTCTATAGGTCCATCGAAAACGATGGATCGAAATTAATCAAAATGAATATATATATATTTCTAGATTACTCAAATCAAAAATTACATTAATTTACCCATATAGGTATATTTCTGTATAAAGGCAATAACACTAACTGGCTTGTCACATAACGCAATATAGAATAAATATGCTCCAATAGGCAGACACAAATAAAAACTAATTGGAAACAATACCTATACATGCAAGTTGAGGCACGGGAACCTCCCATATATAAAAAAATCGCAATTTTATCTTGAGCATGCAAATTTAAGGGAACAAGATCTACATTAAATGTGAATGGTATGTAGCCTTTCTGACAAATATATATTATTAAATCTCATATAGCTTTCTTATACCAGCCTTTTCAAATGTGGGAGGTTGCCACGCCCCAACCTGTATATACCTTATTTATTTTGAGAAATCATTAAAAATCAAAACGATCAATCAATGACATTTCGTCACTTAGCAAACAACACTGCCCATGACTATTTGATTCATTTTTACAGGAACAAAATATTATTTTTTACATATATTGAATCGAAAAATAAAAATTTTCATGATTTAATTTGTAACACGCTGTATATATAATATATACATAATTATTACACAACACCTACCATTAATTAGATTCATAAAGATTTTAAACTCAATAAAACAAAATTTTCACTACCCTGTAAAAATGAATTACATTGCTTTACTAAGAGACTACAGTGGAACCTCGCGGCTCGCATAACGAGCAAAACTGTACATTAATAGCTCGCTTAACAAGCGACGTGTACAGGGGAATCCCCGAATCGTGCGATAGAACTTTCCGTGCTATTGCCACATCAATAGTTAGTTGATTGTTTCGCATTACGAGTAAGACTCCGGAACGAATTATGTTCGTTATACGAGGTCCGACTGCATGTGTATTATTTAAACAAATTAAAAAAACAACAATAATAATACAAATAACATTTTTTTATCAACAATTTTTATTTGAGACCCTAATACCCATAGATGTATATAAAGAGATCGGTAACAGAAAGAGACAGACAATAGCACGCGCTGCGTTAGAGCGAGATAACAAACACGCACAAGTGAGAACCCCGCATTCGATTTTCATTTTTGTAGCGGTTTGAAGAAACTTTACATAATTTCATAATTATAATAATGGCTTCAGATATCTATTAAAAACAATTCTGCCTAATCTGATTTGATATTTTTATGGACTCTATCATTATGGTGACTATTTTTAATAGTCAATATTAAAACCGGGTAAAAAGTGTGTGGGGGAGGGGTGTAGGGGGGTTTATATATATATATATATATACTCCCTTATTAATGACCTTCCAAATCAACCCTAATATATATACTTATACTTCTAATGATTTCTCATAAAACAAAAATTAAGTAAAAAATATTGTGTCGCCCCTATCAGAACACATTCTTCATAATTCAACTTATCTTATATGTTTATACAAAATAATGTATTTCAAAAATATATACAAAATCTCTACTTTTAGTGAAATTCGAAATAACTCTCGCGCCTTACTACAAAATTATCTTTGTTAGTTTCATTTAAAAAACTATATATATATAATATATATTGTAATTTCAATTTCAACAAGATAAATATTAGAAACAAAAAAAAATGAACTAGACATTGCTAATGTATCAATTAAAACATCCCTTTGCAGTATTAAAAATTAAAAAATATATATATAATTGAAATACATTATAACGTATAACCAACCATGAAACAGTCCCAATTTGAAAATAAAAAAAGAATTTATAAAAAAAAAATAACAAATCCATTTTAATTAACTATCACATTTCTCGGCTATGGTAATCAAATTGAGACTGACCATAGACACAAACTCTATATTAGACTACGGCATTACGTGCAAAAATATATGAAAAAAATATCTCTTATTTATGCTCTTTTTTCATCTTATATAATTATCAATATATATATAATATATAATTAATATAATATATTGGCTATATAATCTATTAACAAGTGCCTATATATGTTTTGTACAATGTTTTTTTTTTTAAATATTTACACCTAAGGCTTCGACCTAAAACTACCAACAATTTTCGAACACAATGCGATTGTCAGTTAAGAAGTTTAATTTTCTTAATAAAAATAGTTCTCATTTTACATCATATTTATCATTATAATAAGGCATCAGTTAATCCCATCCGTATAATTAAATTCAAAATAATAATAATAATTGAAACATTGAATTATTTCACTCAAACGGAGACCAAATAAAACAATTATTGAAAAAAAAATAAATTATCCTGACTTTTTGTCTATTTATTCCACTTAACGTTCATAACAAACAGCAAATATATTTGAGATTCACACAATTTATGTCGTGAATTAACATTAACATGTATGGCTATAAAGATATCTAAAAATCAACAGCCAAACGTTCACAACTCCAGATATTAAAGTCTATTTTTAAAATTCACCATCGAAAAAGTCAAAATAATTCGCTAGAAAAGTGATCATTACAAAAAAGAAAAACTACAACATGTGCCACTCGAAAAGAAGGAAAAAACAAAGAGAGTATTTTAAAGTTCTCTTTCCACTGTTCACATCCACGTGTGTAGCGCGACATGCCTCCCGTCGTACGACTAGCTCCAAACAAACTTTCTCCCTTAGTCAAGCAATTTTCCACTTCCTATACCTGAACGTAGTCAAGAACACGCCGCACGGCCCCGCCATTCAAGAGTCAGTGAAGGCAGAGGACAGCAGCAGCAAGGGCAGCACAGGCACCGCCCTCTCCCGCCGTCACTTGCCCTCCCGGGACCGACGTCTCCTGGCCGCGCCCGCCTCACCCACTGCACACACCAACACGACACATTCAGTACACTTATCCACGGAATATGCAATATAATATAATTAAAAAATATAATTACCAGCACTTCTGGTCTTTCTTCTAACGGGAGCGTTGTCAGGCGGCGGAGGCGCAGGCCCGTGGCGCACCGACCGCCTCGTGCCCACGCCCTCGCCCTTCACAGGCACGATGGGTGCTACGGGCGCCACTGGTGTCTTCAAGAGAGGCACTGTTTTCACCACTTTCGCACCACCACTACCACCTTTCCCCCTAACTTGACATATTAAAGGTTCATCACTATCAGAGTCAGAGTCCTTTTTCACTTTCGCAACCGCACCCGAAACGTTGAAAGCGACCGGCTTCTGTCCGTCCGTTCGTCTAGGTTTCTTTTTCGGCCGTCCCGCCGGCGATAGGCCTTCTTCGCAGCTGACGGTGGACGTGCACGAACTTTCGGATTCCCTTCGTTTTCGCTTCGCTCCGGGCGGCGGCTTCGCTGGCATCGGGACTGGCGTCCGAGGACCGGTCTTGTCAACAGAACAGCTTCTCAAACAATTTTTATTAAGCGATGCTGGGGAATCTGATCTCGTCTCCGTTTTTATCGATCCGGGACTCAATCGCGGGGTTTTCGGTCCATCCGCCGGACTGTTCAATTTACTACTGGATCTCGTCCTTACACTGCTTCTAGCGACCCTCTCTAGAGCGGACGGCGATGGAGACTCCGGCCTCTTCGCGACGTATTCGGACGGTATCTCTATTAACAATTGTTCTAATAAGCTTTTATCTGGGAAATCTGCCTTCAATGGTAACCTCTCCATTTTGAGTTCGGTTTTCTCTTTTGGTTCCGTTCCGGGCTCGGGATCAGATCGGCCGTTCTCCGACGCCGGTGGCTTCGTCTCCGCTCCAGTTGCACTTTCCCCCGTCGTCGTCTTCTCTTGATTGGAATATGTATAGAGCGGTGGAGATATCCTACATGGCAATGGGTCAAAATCATCTGAGACCTCTTTCTTGGTCTCCTCGACGTCTGGTTTGATGTCGTCGGCGTCTGATTCTGGCCTCCTGGGTGCGTGGTCGCCGTTCACGTGTTCAGCATGCATCTTCGCCAGTTCAGCCTCGATATCAGCCATGGGATCTACCATGGGGTCCACTGGCACGACTACGGGTCCCTTGCCAGGGGAGTGCCCGGGTTGGTTGGGGGATTTTTCTGAGGAAGCGTCCATGGAGTCAAAACCAGAGTCCTCTCCTTGCACGTGCGAGTTGGAGTTTGGGCTTCGGCTGAGGAAGGTGCGTTCTCCAAGCCTGCACTGCGCCTTGGGTCTGCGCCGCGCGAGGCCAGGGGACGGGGGGCCTACTGTCCCCACGTTGGTCGATCCTGGTGGATCTGAAAAATACAACAGTGTTTTTGTCAACATTTATATTTCATCAACAGACTTATAATAGAGATTACAATTCATTATAAAAATTATACATAAATTTGTTCATTTACCTATTATACTACTATGTGACTATCTATTATTGTTACCTGGACATGAACTATGGCTGATTTTCCTCTTCTTCTCGGAGGAGATCAGCCCGTTGGGTGAGGTGATTGCACTTTCGGATATAGTTCTTTTTAGCTTATCGCTATCACTCGTGCACACATCGTACTTTCCACTGAGTTCACTGTCGACACTCATCGTCCTTTCGATGTTGTTGCAGTTGGGCAGCCGGCGCTCCAATGCGACACTGTTCACGTCCGGGCGCACGCTTTGCAACTCCCCGTCCAACTGCACACTCGTTACGTCACTGGACTTTACACTAAGCTCACTAGAGTCCCGTCTGCTTAACACAGCATCCTTATCATTTAACTTAGACAACTGGTTGGGTAACTTCTTCGACTTGTTGATCTCGTGATTGTTCGTGATCGCGAGCTCTCTGTAGCCTTCGTTCTGTGCGTACTTGCCTTTCTTGTCTAACAAATCGTTCCAACATTCCTTCTCCAACTGCGCCTTGTCACCACTGCATTTATTGCTCTCGTTAAATTTATTAGATTTCTTCCTCAACTTGTCATCCAACATCTTGGCTTTATAGTCCAATGACTTGCTTACTATGTGAGAGTTTTTCGACAAAGTTTTCATTCTGTACACGACGTTGTTCTCGATCGTTATTTCTGCTTTATTAATACTATCGCCTTCTGTGAAATGATTATTTACTTTCATATTTTTGAGAGTGTACTCTTCTATGACATTCTCAGATGACACATCATTCGGTTTAGAAGCTATGCTCTCATCAGGTTCTATTCTTCTGTGTGATTTCTCAGAATCTGATTCAGATGTTTTTCTAACTTTATTCTTCTTTGTATGCAAGTCATTAGAGTTAAGAATCTTTTTCTTTTCTTTCTTCGAGCTCTTTATCACTGCCGAATTTCTGCCTCTCAAACTTATATGCAAGGGAGGCACTCTTAAAACGCTATCTGTGGATTTCTCACCTTCTCTTTTCGGTGATTGATTCACAAAATCAGCTTTCAGGACCACAGATTCGTTTTTATCCAATTTAAGTCTTAACTTTATAGATTCCTTTTCTCCTTGCGGAGACTTAGGTGATTCTGCAGTCCCGGTTTGCGTCGCCGACTTGTTGACAGGCGGACGCGTTAAGGCAACTTTGGTAGGTTTCACATCTCGCACTATTTTATCTCTTAAATTACAAGGCATCTCTTTCACACCCATCTTGGGCTTCCACGACTTCTGCGCCAGCAGCTTGTTCTCCTCTTTCTTTATTACTTTGTTTTTGCCTTTTAAGTCTTCATCTATATTTTTCATCCCATCGATGGTCG
The DNA here is from genome assembly GCA_028551675.1 of Tineola bisselliella. Classification (NCBI taxonomy): domain Eukaryota; kingdom Metazoa; phylum Arthropoda; class Insecta; order Lepidoptera; family Tineidae; genus Tineola; species Tineola bisselliella. Next base: position 34,169 of record JAPWLS010002004.1, read on the forward strand.
TTGACGCGTCAATTAATTTCGGCACATTGTTGGATGACAACGTTCGCTCAGGATTGTTCTCCGTCGCACCCAGCTCCGGTGTTACTTTGCTGTGCGCGACAGTAACCTCATCTTTCACTTTCTGCTCTTTAGGCGGTGGAGGGTCGTCATCTCGCATCAACGTTTTGATCAGGTACTGTTTGCTCTGTTCCTCGATTTCCTGTGCAGTAGCTTGAGAGCCGACCGTCGCCGTGGATACTGAGCTCGGTCTTAACGGCACTCTTAGAGGAGGCGGCATCGACGTACAGCTAGAAGATTGACTCGGACTCATGCCGGCCATACTCGGCGATCGGTACGGCGCCTGCAACTGCGGTCGAGGAGACATCGGTGACATTGGACTTGTTGTCGTCGATGTAGTGTTGGGATACATGTATGTGGGCCTGGTCAGCAGTATCGTATGATTAACTGGCTGAGGATGGCTCTGCATGGGCGGCGGTGGGGGCATGAATGATGACGAACTAGCACTCGCGCCGTTCGTGTGAACAGGCTGATTATGAACTGGCATCCTGATCATGGTGTACTTTTGCGTCGGCTGCGGTGGCCCATGTGCATCGACGGGACCAGACTTCGATCCAGAAGGCAAATTAGAAATATTGTTAACATTATGGGTCGCAGGGGCGGGAACTGTCGAACTTCCCGTTTGCAGTTCGGGTTGAAACGGGCCGTTTGTCGTCCCAAAGTTGGCGCCCGTTATTTCTCTGAGCACGGAGTCTGGCGTCGCGTCGTCTAAGTCCGTAATGGCTGAAAGGGCCGTCTCGTCCAAGCCGAGATCGGCGCCTAATGACGGCAACAGTTGGTCCAGGTCATCACCAAGTACGGGCAGTGCCAAGTCTCGCGCTCTTTGTCGGGCGTTATATTGCTGCTGATATTGTTGAAACTCCTGGAAGCTGGACTGCGTTTTCTGGTCCATAGTGTCCGCGGGTGGCGGCAGTAAGGCGCGCAGGTCCTCGTGTGTGACGCGCGGTGGAGGACGCCGGTAAGGTGGGGGGCGGCGCGGGGCAGGAGCGGGCTCTGTCTGCAGCAGGTTCACCAGGAGAGGAGAAGACGCAGCCACAGGAGGACGCAGAGGATACGGTGGGGGGAAAGCGGGGCGTGGGAAGCGCTCCACAGCTCGTGTGTTCTCCTGTAAAGATATATGTATTCGTTATTCAGTGTCTATCATGTCGTTTTGTAATGTGTACGGGTTCAGTATGTTCGAGAGGTCTTCACCCAAACACTATTCACCTTGCGATGTATAACACGTGCCTGCGTCATGCTGCCGAAGGGAAATTCACAGCGTTCCGGCGGTGCACTCTGGACCCCGGTGGGAATCTTTCCATCCATAGGACAGACAGTATTGGGCGATTTGAAGTGTGCGTCGCGGGAAGTAGAAGGTGTCGCCGCGTTGACCGTCCCGCTCGTCGAAGCACCGTCGCCGTCCGCTATGAGACGACCAATTCCACCAAGATTCGCCAGAATTTCCGCGTTTGCTTGCGTGACTGGAGTTCCATCTGTAACGATTTGGTTTTGACAGATTAGATTTATGAGATGTTATCTTTCTATTTAATTCCTCTATGTAACTTAAGACTATGTTTGTAATAATACCTGTATCTGGCTGCGTAGTGAGCGTGAGATGCGCGTTAGGTAGCCTGAGTGAAACAGCTGCGTCTCCGTCGAGTTGCACTGACAGTATCCCGAGTGCCCTCAGTTGAGGCGCCCCGGCCGCCGCCAGTGCTCTCAGACGCAACGCGGCCGCACGAGGCACTGATAATGTTACACGGACTGAATTCCACGGCTCCACCTGTAATTTTATATTCAATACATTAATATATTTATCCTAAATTATTATACATATATTAAAAAAAAGAAACCGTTTTACTGTATTGATAGCACTGTGCTCTTCTGCTGGGCCTCATACTAGTATTGTAACTATCAAATATAATGCAAAATCAAATTACCTTGTTAACCTGCAGGTTGTGCGGCGTGGGGTCTGCCAGCAGGTCCCTGAGGTCGAGCAGCAGACGGCGCAGGCGCGCGGGAAAGCGCGGGTCGTGCAAGTCGCCCTCGCACGTCACCACCACGCCGCACGACCCGTCGCTGTCCGCTGACATGCTGGAAACAACACCAATTATAAATTTATTATTTTTAATTAAAGAATTATTTATATTGAAGTATTTGACTCTCATATGCATCAGAGGGATGAGGAGTAGTAGGTGAAGGAGTAAGCTGGGAAGAAAATTTAAATTATCTTATGCGACTACTCCAAACTTTGGTCACAAATTTATTTATATTTAAATAAATGCAACAGTAAACCAAGTCAAACCTTTTAATATAAGCTAAAATTAAGGTTCTTCTTACACGCCTTTTATTTACAGTTTGATATTTGTTTTAAATTTGTAAAAATTAGTGTATAAAGTACTGAAGATTTAATAATTAGTTTCTACATGATTAATGGGATTCATTGTAACATGTCAAACATAAAAATGGTTTTCCTTCACAAGTATCACAAAATGTTACAACAGGCTTGGTCTTTCTTCTTGCCATCACGCTCCGAAGCGGCGCGCGTGGCCTGAACGGGATTGCTGTAGAAATACGCGTGGCGCTCAACGTGTTAAGCATCCCTTAGCAGTACATCAGTTTCTTAAATGACTAAAATCGTCTTACTCCAGCAGTTGGTGATGAATAACAAAATAAGTATTTAAAACTAAATGATCACAGTGGAAAGAGATATGTTGACATACACGGGGCACAGGAAACTCCCACATTTCATCTGCTAGTGTTTCCGACTGGAAAATATGTCTTAGGTATGCAAATTCAGAAAAGGACCTACACTAAATGTGAATGTACATAACCTTTCTGTTAATTTATAATAATAGATTTCTTTTACCAGTCTTTTGAAACATAGGAGGTGTCGGTGTTGCGCCCTGTAGTTTGGTTACATCAAAGAGTGAGAGGACAATAACGAAACGGATTTAGCCTGCTGAAGTGGTCAGACCCTCAAGTAACATGCATATTTGAGAAAGTACTGGATATAAGAACAGCACACTAGTTTCTGCCTATCCTTAATTAAGTAACTAAATAAAAACTGCAAGCTTTTCGCAGAATTGATGACAACTCCTGCCTCTATTACTGGTCCCATCATAAAACTTATTAATATATTTAAATAATATGCTTTTTTTGAGATGTATATCTTAAAGTGTGTAGAAAAATCGCCATTGTTAAAATTTATTTTTTATTATTATTGATGGCATATTTTTAAAAAAGGGACCAGCATCACCAAGTTCTTGAGCATAATGAATCAATTAATCCACTTCATTATATGTCAAAATTAATTCATCTTTTTTGTTTGAGTTTTATTGAAATTTAAAACTCTATATACAATTTTCTTGATTAATTTTTTATCACACTTACATCAATACATGTATGTATTTTTAAGGATGGAGTCCAACCATAAAAATAAACAAGGTAACACCTGTAACCTTAGCTGAAATTATTTTGTTATTGTCTATTACAAAACTACCCTTAAGGTTTTTTGACTAAGATGACCACCAGGATAGTACTTAGAGGTTACTGACCTAACAAAATCCATAACATGCGTCTATATATAAATAAGACATATACAATCCTCATTATCTAGTGCAGCCATTCTCAAAGTGGTGTTCCGCGGAACCCTAGGGCTAAAATACTGCTAAAAATACCTACCAAAGGGAGATTATAAGGTTACATCTAAATATTCCAACTAAATATTACATTGCAATATGATTATTCGTAAATACATATAAATCAGTTTTTTATAATTATATTAAGGCTTTTTCCTTCACCAAAAAAGTTTGAGAACCGCTGATCTATTGAATGAACTCACAAAGTCTTCTTTAATTAGATGAATTATGTACGATTTTATTTATTATTTTCATGTATAAACTATAATTATTTTTATTATTTAAACTGTTTTGTGTTTACAAAATGTTTTAACGGTGCATCTCACACTAGACCAAGCAGGACCAATGAGAATGAAGCTGTCAATAATCAACCTAATATCACCGAGTCCTATTAACTTGATAAGATCTGCAAAATCACAATTTTACAAGAGAGTGATTTAAAGTAGTTATTGTGTATAATTTGTCTATGTAGATTCTTCATTGTTCCATTGAGTATCTCAGAAACTATTAAGAAAATGCTAATGTTTTTTCGTTCATAACATGGAGAATTATATTTTGAAGCAATTTCAATAAACAACAAAATATTCCTATATCTATATTAATTGGACGCAGCGATATATATATATGTATGTATGTACTATAAATCCTTTACATTCTGTAATGATATCAATTTAAAATTGTTTTAAAGAGTTTTACAACTTGCTATAGCATTCACTCACTATTATGTATTTTAACCTCTTCACGGCATACATATGTGGACATTTAGTTTTTTACAATCATAGTTACTGTCAATGTAACAAAATAGAACTAAAATTTTATAACAATTTATTCACTAGAATCCCTCCATAAGAGAAGTAAAAATTTAGGTTTGGCTACACTGGTATTGGTTATTTTATTTAACACTAGATTTACCAGAGCAGTCAAAATAACTGGTCTTGCAAGATCAAATTAAAATTCCTACTGCGTGTAACATTTTCTTTAAATCTTCTAATCTTCTTTAATTTATAACAGAAGAATTAGTTTTATGATGTTTATATTATTTTATATATATTTGTAACAAATATATACTTTTTTGGCTTTGGTAGAAATAGGTATATTTAAGCTGGTAAATCTAGTTTAAAATTTTAAGACATATATCTCTTGGCATAAAAATATCATCCCTTAACAGGTTATAATGTCAATTGTTATATATATGAAGTTAATGACTTCTATCACTAACATATAAGTGCTAGTTTAATATACATATACGTATATATATAAAAAATAAAACATAATTAACCTTAGCAACAACATAAGATTTTATTAAGTATTTAAGCTTTTTTTGACATGTGTATTAAAATTCGACATTGGTATGTTTTTATTATACATCTGAGGCCAGTCATAAAAGGAGAAAATTTTAAAAATATATGCATTTATTTATTTAACTAGCAGTTGCCCGCGACTACGTCTGCGTAATAATGAAGATATAAAATATTATGAAGTTTAATGATGTTTCATATTTCAGTCAACAGACAGTGCCTATCACACATCTGTCGCAAAATCCGTTCTTACATTGACATTGACAGTTGTATTTTTTATAAAACTTAATATAATTTATAAAAATCAAAAGGAGGTTGTGATCGCCAACAAATATAGTAAAAATATTTTTATTAATAAAAAATATCCTATGTTACTTCTAGTACCTCCAAAACTATGTGTACAAAGTTTCATGATGATCGGTTAAGTAGTTATTGCGTGAAAACATAACAAACAAACTCACTTTCACATTCATATTAGTAAGGGATATATCATTTTATAGTATTAATTTATAATTACGAATTTTCATTAAGCAACCTAATATTTCAAATGTATATACATCAAAACATACTAATTATCAAAAATATATTATCTTTTTGGCGAAAGAAGGTTATAAACACGATGATTGTATTTAAAAAGAAAAACTAGAAAAACAATACAAAACTAGTGTTCTCTTAAAATACTGTTTACATTTCAAAACACATATGGCAATGTTTATTTTCATATCAAAAATGTAAACAAATAAATTGTCAATTAATTCATCAAAATCTTTAATTATATTCGAAATTTAATACAAAATTTGACTCCTAGGTGCTTAGTTACTTCAATTTGATCGTATACAATAAGAATACGCATGGAATATTACTTCGGCGGTCCCAAGGTCGTCCTACCAAAAACATTACCGCGCTTATTACACAATTCCTAACCCCACTAAATATAAATATAATTTCCTGAAAGTTTTAATGCGATCGTGCAGGTCCATCGTCCGCGGCAACCGCGCGACAGACCTGCGAACTGTCACCCGCGCAATGTGTCCATTCCGATGTTGGACATCACACCACCGATTGTAAATAAAACAAAATTCACTAACCTCTCATACAATGTCACATTCCGTTTAATTCCACAAGTAATCTATTCGTTTCTGTCCGAAATCATCCTGGAAAATCAAACATATTATTACAATCCAGCTCGATTGCAAGCCAATATCGGTCCTATGGTCACTGTCCACTCTTCCACAACATATGACAGATGCACTTTACACACTGCGGGGCCTACCTAGACCCAGCCGAGAGTTCAGTTTTACAAATTCACAACAAATCACAAGTCCACAAGCACGCAAATAGCCTTGCGAATCAATTTCACTGACGCAAAGCTCATATCGTGAAGAGCAGCAGCCATTTTGAAATGTACGGGGGAGTGCAGTCACGGCATGGAACATTCCGAAATTAATGCTTTTCCTTAGCACTATCACTGTTCACACGTAGTTTAATTCATAGTTAACTTTATAATGAATCCATTTTTACTCCGCTGATCACTTCACAATATCCCATTTTTCCAATAAAACTATCCAAAACAACCTAAGCGACGTCCGATAATTCCAGCTTACCCCATTTGCATGACACACATAAAATACGGAAAATACGCCAAAAACACTTAAAAACGTACTTTAATCTCGTCGCACCGAATTGCAAGAATTTATAGCATCACGTCAATATAATTGTCCAGTAGAAAAATGCCTAAAAAGATTGATATATAATTTACAAATACTTATTTCGGTACGAACAATAACAACGGGCGCCATTTGCAATTTTCAATTGACATGCGCATTGACTTGGGAGTAGACAAACGTCAACGACGTAACCTTTGCTTGACGTTCAAGTGTTGTCGGTCTTTATAGAATCATTTATTGTTTTATTATTTTTATTATTTAAAACTGCTATTATAAGTAATAATGCTCATTATTTATAATAAAATCTATGTGTGGGTAATGAAATTATTTTCTTACGCTCATAATCGAAAAATTCCATTACGTTGGTACTAAGTCGCATAAAGTGTTTTTCATGGTCCACTGAAGGACTTATTTCATTGGTAGAAATGTTAACTCCAACTTTTTGGCCTATAATAAAGTAATGCGATTGGTCGCCGCCTAAAGTGTGAGTGGACACGACATACTTCCTGTTGCCGCATGATCTTCCAAAATAATAATCAAAGTTTGAAAAAGGACTTTAAAAGTTTTAAAATATTTTCATACAATTTGAAATCACTTGTGAATGTAAATTTGATACTCTTTATTTAGAGAAACTGGGTAGTCCTCAGGAAGACCTCGCAATGCACGTGGAGTTACGAATGCATTGAACCCGTAAAGGAACAATGCCTAGGTCAATGATTGACCCAGTCTCTGTGTACATATGATACGAGAAAGGGCGAGGCATAATTATTGTATGTCTCCACAACCATATTGTTACTATTTTAATTTATAACAAAGACAACAAAGAGTTCAATTATTTATTTATAAAGGCTTAAAAGTTATTTAAAGAAAAAACATTGACATTGTAACGTCATTTATGCTCTTCCAAAAAAAAGAATATTCACACAAATTCGCTTTATTGGTGACTAGATTATGAATAATAACGTCGATATTTCTCCGCCCCGCGAAGATTCCATAAATAAGAGTACAATGAAACATCCGCCGTTCTGGAAAAAAAGTATTAATATGTGGGTCCGGAAAATAGAATCCCGGTTACCAGGTATCGCCAAATATCATGATGTCGTGGCACCTTTGGAGACGGAAATTTATCATAAGGTTGGTGATCTTTGTTTTTGCAATAAGGAAGATCTTTATTCCTCGTTTCTCTGACCATATTGTATATGTACCGGCAAATATCCGAAGACATGCGCCTACAGTGGTGGATTCACTAATTATACGTCTTCTGTTTATAAGTACAGTCATACACACACATATGCAAATTTAATAAATATAAATAAACATATTTCACTGGTACAATTCTATATAAAATACAATTAGTGAATTAATTTTAATGTTTTATTTTGGGTCTATTATCAGGATATTATTTACACTTTTATGTGAGAGTGTACGTGTGTGTTGCTATTCCTACTGCTTTCGATCATTGATCGAAAAGTAAACTTTGTCAGTTGTCAAAAAAAGTTTAAAGTATATACGATAATATTGTTATTATATTTAATTTATATTTACTCGATCCTGAACTCATATTATTTGTATAAAAATTTAGGAAATTGTAATAATACGTAATTTTATTAAAATGTAACACAAAACTCGTATTAGAAATAATGTTTCAATCTCTTTTGTGATTGGTTAAAATGAGTTACTTGTGCGAAATATTAACCAATCACAATCGTTCTGCGCGTGTGTTATCAACCTCATTTTTAGTAATCGAGAACAGTCTTAAAAATTACTTGTAGTTGGGTTTTGTTGGTGATCGAGGTTTTCTAGAAAATAAGAGGCAGTAAGTTGTTATTTATAAGTTTTAAGTGCTTTTTCTGTGATTTATGTGGTACATAATAAAGAAGTTCATAATGTCGAAGTTCACCCAGCTAAACTTTTATGAGTGAATAAAATGTTATGTAAGAATGGCTGTACCGCAGTAAGGGATTATCAGTCTACGGGGAGAAATCGATATTTTGTACATGAGTTCGTGTTATCACGTAGAAATCTAGGTTATTTCTTCACTTACAATATTAAATATAATTTTTAATCTACTAGGCTGCTCTAATTTGGCTTGTCACCGAGATATTTAGTATTGTAACATAACCTCCAATAAGTATTAAAAAGGTGTTTTAAATTTGACATTATTATAGTGTAAATTGTATATAATTTAAATTAAAAACAAAATAGCTTACGTTTTCACTTGTTTTTAAAAGATAACTGGTGTAATGAAAGTGATTTATTTTAGTCTCATGTCTGGTGTTGCATATTTTTTAAACTATAAAGGAAATAACTACATACAATGCCCTGACTATAAAGCAAAAGTCTTTGTTATGGGTATTAGAACTAGATCATTACAAACATATAAAAACTAGACCTGGATCAGACACATATTTTTCTAAAAATAATTATTTTAATTGAAACCAGTGGGCTTATCACGAATTTAGTCTGCCTTTCGAATCGAGCTGTCACAAGTAAAAGGGATCTGTTAGCAATCGGGAACGTGAATTTTTACTAACAACTAACGGGCACCAGCAATCTATCAAATGAATGAAAGATCAAGATGTTCGAAAATTAACAAAAAGTATCTAAACTATAGTAGTTCCAAATCCGCACGCGGTGGCGCTGCTCAAATTTCCATACAAATCGCTTGAAGCGAACTCTGTTCGAAATCCAGACTAAATTCGTGATAAGCCCACAGGACTACTGCAGGAAGGTTTGATTTAGCTAATTTTTTTTAAAGATGGCTGGTGAAAGTGCAGTGAAGGTAATACAGAAACCCGTCATGAGGAACCTTCTTCATGTACAAATCAAACGGAATATATTTGTCGCCCTCGTCCTTGCTGGTCTTTCCGGGGCTGCATTCAAGGTTGGAGTTGCTGATGTCCGTAAAAGGCGTTATGCTGAATTTTACAGGTTCGTTTCTTTGATTGTATTCTGAGAAAAATATTGTAGCACTTAATAATAATAATAACAACTCTTTATTGCACATATGAGAAAATAAAAAAAAAACAAAAGGCGGCCTGGCCTTATCACTGAGCAGTGATCTCTACCAGGCAACCAACCTTAAGGTAGTAAATCGCGAATTATCATTTAATTGGGGTTTAGGGTGCAAAAAAACAAAATATAATAATATATTTAAGTATGTATTTTTCTTAAATATATTATTTTTAAAATTCACCACTGGATGGCGTTACTCTCTATTAATAAAATAATCTGAGGTCTATTTATTGCTTCCAGGACCTATGACGCAGAGAAGGAGTTTGAAACGATGAGGAAGAAGGGATTGTTCCAATCCTGCTAATTTCAATGGCTGTTTAAAGTAGTATTCTTTTGTTTATATTGTATGTGGTAAAATAAAAATTGCTTTAAAAATGTATTAATTTGTTTTACTCTCGTTGACTCTTCTTATAGATGGGAAGGGGAATATTGTTTAGACCAGCGGTTCTCAAACTTTTTTTAGTGAAGGAAAAAGCCTTAATGTAATTATCAAAAACTGATTTATATGTATTTATGAATAATCATATTGCAATGTAATATTTAGATGTAACCTTATAATCTCCTTTTGGTAGGTATTTTTTGCAGTATTTTAGTCCTAGGGTTCCGCGGAACACACTGGGAATGGCTGGTTTACACATATCTTAAAACAAGTAGGTGAATAATAAAAATATAGATTAAATTAGTCAAATAGAGAGTTAGAAGGCGCTAGATTTTAATATTAGAAATGAAACTAGTTTTTTCATAGAGGGCCTTTTTTAGTTCTGTACGCCACCGACAGGTTCGCATTGATACACTAAAAAAACATGGCGGCTTATCGGTCGTTGTATTTAAGCAAAAGGTTTCAGAAATAAAACTACATTTCTTTTTTCAATAATTTAATTTATCAGGACAAGATACATAACTTTCCAGAATTAACAATTCAATTGATTAGCTACATACGCCATCAATTTTTACACTCAAATTTCAAACAATACTAAGAAAATTTGTTACATTGACATATATGTACAACCGAAAAACAATATCAACGCTGCCCATATACCAGTGATCCTCAACCTTTTTTGTATACAGAAAAAGATAAGTTTAAGATAGTATACCAGTTGAGAACCACTGCCTTATACGCTGAACTATAAGTACACTAGTGACAGTATTTGGGGCAAATTTATTTCTCCCCTCCACCCCACTCTCTGCTTCCAACCCCTACTTCATTACAGTTACAAGAAAATGTATGGTCTTCCATTCTAACCTTTCCATTATAGGCATTTAATTAATTAATAAGAAAAAACAATCAGTTTAATCTGATAATGAAAGTATTTTGCTTATTTAACGATTTTAATTTAAAAGATATATACCTATTAAAGAATAGAATATAACGATCAGTTGCCCCTTGTGCGAGAAAACGCAATTTTCATGTTTTTTTTATATGGAGCAAATAGAATATGATCCTATCGGCGAGGAGCAAAACTAAATACGTTCCATACAATAGTTGCGTTTTCAATATTAAAATTCACACTAGAAGCACTTAGCGCCTCATTCAATTTTGATTGAATTTATGTCCTATATTTTTAGCGCTATTTTAGTTCCAAATTCGCCCACAATAGCGCCCCTAGCATAAATCTACGTCAATAAGATTTCAAAGGCGTTAATGAACATAGGTTATGTACATATATGTCATAATGTAATTTATGAAGATAAAAAACAGGGACCAGCCCGTTTCACACTAAATATTAAAAATACGAGTAAAAAGCACATACGCCCTTTTAACTCCATATATAAACTACAACACAATAATTAAAATAAAGCTGAAATCATTGTGTCCTCTTTTGACAGCGGAACCTGATAGTCAACTATGAATAATTATTTTAGTCGATATTTTTGAACGACAATTAAATTATTTATATTTAGGTATCTATAAAACGTCATTTCAGCTTTATTTTAATTCTAGTAAGTAATAATGATACCAAATTTTTTAAAATAAGTTATCGTATCTCAATAGTTCTGTCATGTAAAACACAAACTATTAAAAAAAACATAGCAATTAAATTTCAGTTATATAGTCGACTATCTACAAATGGATACAGATTGGACTTTGGACTGGAAGAAACAATCATTAGAAAGGGACAACTATATTCTTATCGCGTCGAAGTTGACAAATGTGTGAAAGAGACGCAAATATCTTCTTTGCCGTTCACGACACCGCGATCGTTTCTCTTTCTACTGCTTATATACCTACAAAAAATACTGTATCCATTTGAAAATCACTATGTGTACTTGCAATGTATTTTCTTATTGATATTTCAGCAAGTACTAAAAATACGCGTGTTTCTTATGACCAATACTAGAGTGAATATTAACTTCAAAAACTTTGATATCATTATTATCTGAAATTACATTTAAATTGTAAAGTGAATCGAAATTTTTAAATAGTTTATTTATTATCAACAAACACACTAAGAATTAAGTATTCAATATTATTATTTCGAACGCCAATAAAAAAATTTCAAGCGAAAAAACGTCTGTAACGTAGAAACCAAACGCTTTTGACATTTGCGGTTTTTCTTCCGCCACATTTAAATTTTTATTGGCGCATATTTTTTGAGTCCCATTTTTTAAAACTAAATCAAAATACGGAACACTTAGAATATAAGAAGTAGCACTTTTAATACATATTAATTATTTTATTGCTGAAAAAGATAAGTCGTAACTTTTACAGGATATTTTTTCGTATAAAAAGAAATATATAAAAACAGCGAGTCAATTCTTTACAATTTCTTTTAAAAATTAAAATCATAACAGCGATAGAAAACAGTTACAGAATATAAAATATTAGATCGCTATTGGTCGTGTGTATTCTTTATTAATTTGAAATGTCATTTATACAACTGTCACTATGACATTTCAAATTAATAGTGTTACAATCAATAACAGATAACATTCAAGATTCTCCATATTAATTTTAAACGATTACATATTTTTCTGATATATCTCATAAACGATATATGAGATTTAATAACAAAGAAAGCTTTTTACATTAGAAGCGTATGATTGGATCATTGGAACTTGAAGGTAAAATAAATCAGCCATTTTGAAATAAAATTTGACAGTTAATTAACAGTTCAGAAATTACAAATTCTTTGTTAAAAGTTATCCTAACTATATTAAATATTAGTGCATTTTTGGAAGAAGAAATTAATAATACATTTGGCGAGATTTATGCCCACTTAAAAACTAATTTCATACACTTTGGTAACTGTCCTAGCCTATTTCACGAGACAACTAGAAAATCTACATATAAATATTGGTTCAAGTGTTTTTTAATAAATATAAATACCGTATAAATTCCATATAGTACATTTTTTTGACATGAGGGTTTGTGTGAATTAAAATTTTATAATTTCTTACAGTAGCGTAGCTTAGTAATCAAAGGCCCTAACTAGGGCCCCAACTAAACTAAGAATACAGGGGAGTTCTCTGCAATTTTCAAACAAGATGTTCGAGACTTGTTGGGAATTCCTCTGTATTTTTTAAATAAGTTGCCATTATTAAATTCGCGTTCCTGGAAACTGGTTTATTCATATACCGAATGTGGGAAAATTTTTCACTAGTTCAATTTATAGTTTGTACGCCAGGGTTCCAGGATCCCCCTGGGCTTGGGGGGCCAGGGGCACTGCCCCGTCTAGCCCCTTAGCAGCTACGCCACTGATTTCTTATTGGGCTACTGCTTGAATACTCGTTTTTATTAATATCTGTTTATTGCTTAATAATGACGTATTGTGATGCTATATAGAATGTATCATTGTATGAATAAGGCTAACAAGGTGGACCAACCATAGTAAAGTTAATTTCGACGTTAAATGGAATTTACACTGTATTTGAAAATGGAAGTAATAATTGTATACACTAGACTCCCCGATTTGACTTTTATAAATATTATAATTACGAGACAAGAAGTAGTTAACACTAGGTTTACGGACGTTTTCTATAAACTTCTACTAAAACGCGTCAATTTGGCGCATATCGTAGAGATAGGTATACCACATAGACAAGTTCAGTAATTCAACACTTTTAAAGAAAATAGACTTCAATATATATTTCCCTCGATCAATGAATAAAAGTCATACAAAGAGATAAAATAAAAATTTAAACAGTTTTTGGTAATTCTCTGATAAAAGTCAAAATGCGTCAAATGACGCGTCCCGTAAACCTAGTGTTAAGTAGCTTTCAACTTCCAGCACTGTCGCTGATTTAGCCTTAAGACCCGCATTCAAGAAGACGACACTCGAGCGTAGTTTGATCTGTTAGTCCAAGAGTTGGCACCAATTTTTGAGTAGGAATTTGAGGCAACTTCGGAAAAATTTTTTTTTAATTCAGAGGTCGATTTAGCCCCGCTACTCACCAGCCAGGTTTCCAGATCCGTGTTAGGGTATAATAGGAGAGTTATGGGACAAGTTTTCAGCTTGCCTCAAATACCTACCCAAAAATTGGTACCAGCTTTCCGACTATGTGATCACCTGATCATTACTTAAATGCATTTTATTCCATTTTCATATTTACTAATAAATCTTTAAACACTGCAACCATTAGACAGTAATCAAAATAAAATAGTACGATTGAAACGATTTCTTATAAATGCGTGTAACAGAACGTAATGACAGCTAAGTGACAGTAGACAGTTGCAATGGATTATTATCATTGGTCAAAAACGTTTCAAGCGTGTGATTGGTCTATTTTGTTTTTCGAGCGTCGATTCTTCGTACCTTAAGCAACCAGTCACAGAGGGATCGTGCAAATAATCACTAATATCAAGTGCTTACATATATATATTTGAAAGTGATAAACTACAATTATGTATTTAGAATTGTAACGCTTTAAATTCATTTATGTAAAATAAATAATATATGTATATTAATAATAATAATATAATAAAAACTATGTGGCACATTGGAAATAGTAAAATAATATATAGTATTTAATTTACGCGATCTACAGCATATAGCTATATTACTATTTATATTAAATGAAATTAGTTAAAATTATTTTGCTTATAATTCCCGCTACAACATTCAGTAATTTGTCTCGACGCGTTTCGCCACTTCACGTGGCATCATAAGGATACGTGAAGTGGCGAAACGCGTCGAGACAAATTACTGAATGTTGTAGTGGGAATTATAAGCAAAATAATTTTAACTAATTTCCTTTAATATAGATTTCCGCAAAGTAACGCCTGAAACAACTAATTATACTATTTATGTTGATATATGTAACAGCCTGACACAAGACCCTATGACCACGTGGCTGACCTTTTCAAAAACCGTGTAAATATCAAAATTGCTGAGTCCTGTTAATATAGTCGGAACTAATATTTATAAAACAATGAGAAATCATGAGAAATAAAATTAACGTTCTTTCAATTGTTTTTGAGATACTTAAACGAAATAGCTCTTTTTAAAATTGCGGTTTATTAGATAACCTACTAGTCGCGCCGTTTGTTAGGTTTGAATTTAAACGCATACACTACCGCCCTCTGCCTTCCTGAAGCCTGTCAGTCAGCTGAAGAAGCAGTTGAGAACGGATACTGCAAGACGATATACGCCACTACCCTCGAAATAGTCAAAACCTCGTAAACCGTCGAGTTGAAAGTGTTACAAAGATAGTGTAAAACCAGCACAACATACAGTCCATTTTGAAATCTGAGGATATCAGCGAGCTTTGGCTGATTTTCCTCACACCTCTTTACCTCATAACCGCCGCAACACCAACCATCTTAACAGGACTTAGGACAAGGCATTAATCACTCAGTTGTGTATAGAGACCACCATGCGTATATTGGGAACATAGCAAGTAAAGAAATAAGAAATTTTTTCATACAAACGTCTTGACATTTTGCTGAGCGGGAATTTTACATAGAAACTATGTTATATCACTGGCTATATTTTTTTTTGGTCGTAAACGCTTTGTAATCAAAACGGTCTAGGTGATCGGAGGACGTACCTACACGCTAATGCAATGACGAGTTAACTCGTAATCGATTAGCAAAGTGTCAATAATAAAACTCAGCAGTTTATATAATAGTAATTTTGTACAATTTAAACCACTTTATGCGGCCTACTATCGCATTTAATCCGATTTTACGAAACCTAATTAAACTGTAAGTCTTTCAGTAATCCATATTTATCTTTCCAAAGGGTGCTCTAGCAATTTTTTGAAAGTAGATTTAATGTTGGAACGAAAGTAATCTCTAACACTCGGTACACACCCTGTACCATACGTAATCCCCCCTATAACACGGTACTCTTATAACGCGATTTCTCCAAAATATTGTATATATATTTACATAATGATATCACCCCCATAAATGTTTAATGAGAAGCAAAAGACATATGAAAAATTGAAACGAATCAAAAGACGAGCAGATACATCTTAAACACTAAACATCGACTTTATAATTAATATACCTATTAAAATTTGTAATTAATAAGCGTAATAGATACAAAAACATGAACGTTCTTGTTTTTCACTTTTTCCACTAATCGATCTCAAAACTGCCATCTTGGATTTGTACCAAGATACATAGAGAATGACGTTTACATTAGGCATTTAATTTAGTTAAATTAAAAGGTGCGGTTTAAACATCGTGTTAAAATATTAAGCCGCACAAAATCTTTTAATTTTGAATGTGCCCAGAAAATGCCATAAGGGGTTATCTATAAATGACGTCACACGAATTTCATAATTTTTTGACCCCCTCCCCCGTCCTTACCACAGCTGGTCACATTCGTGAGATACCTGACGTGACATCACATATTTTATAATTTGACTCCTAGAAATCATTAATTTCTTTTTCATTTAAGTTATTTTTTCAATAAAATCAACATCAAACCAAATATAGTTATGAAAATTAAAATAATGAAATGAAGGCGTGCACTTGCTCATCATCAGACTTTATGACGAGAAGAATACCACAAGAAACTCGTCAATCATAACAAAATAATATTTTAATGCAGAAAAATAACAATTCATAAATGTAATGTTTTAATACTTGGATATATTATATTTGGAAAGATCCCCCCCTTCCCTTGTCCCCCCCCCCCTCCCTCCTCTTAACGTGTGACGTAATTTATGGATAGTCCCTAATAAGACAATTTTAATCCTAACCCACTTTCAACTTTCTAAGACTATTTATTCATGAAACGAAAAACACTAATGGTGGTTATCATCACCACAATATTCCAACCCAAACCCAAAACCCAACAAGGTTTAGTTCAAGATTTATGAAAAAATACATTCTTTTATAACATTGTATAACCAGCATGTACTATATATGTATATTTAAAACAAAATTTATTTATTAATTCCATTTTTTCATCAATCTTGAACTTATAGATTTAATTGGTGCGGTTAATAATAATAAAAATATATAATTTTTAAACAATCTAAACGGAATACGTAGAAGAAAACAAAATTAATATCGTATCATAGTAATAATAATAATAATTATTATTACTATTTATTGCACTACATAAATATGTCACAATGACGAGCTTAATGCCATTTGGCATTCTCTACCAGCTAACCATTAGGAGAGGAATGCGGTGAATGAGGCGCCAATATAATTAATAATAATAATAAAAAATACATATTAGCTGGTTACATACACATAAACACTTATATAAAATAAATTAGATAATTGATGCAAAAGAAATAAAATTTCATCTAAATAAAGAATTTATTATTATTATTATTGAAATCTATTATTTTGTAGAGAAATTACTTTTAGTAATAAGATCGTCAATTGCTCTAAATTTATGTCTCGTATGTGTTTAATTGTAATATTATTTTATTTAAAGCAATAAAGTATAAATATTATATTATGTATTGTATAGATTTAGTTATTATTATTTTCTTTTCATTGCACCCTGAATAACACCGCTCACACCAACAAAGGTTAACTGGCAGATTATAATGTCTACGGCATCCATTATTTTTATTATTGTTGAATTCTAATAACCTTGGAATTGTCTACAAAACACAATTAAATACCTACTCTGTTAGGTAAAAAAACCCAACTAGATTCTAAGAGCATCCAATATTAATTTTAAACTATAGGAAAAAAAAAGTAAATTTCTACCAATGTAGAACACTTTATGACACTAAGGATTCAGAAATAACGCTTGAGTATAGTATGATCTGCAATCATGCATTCTGCAATTTTATTCCATTTTATGCAGTAATAATTATTTACTAATAAATAATAAATCTTTAAACACAACACCCATTAGGCAGTAATCAAAATAAAATAGTAATATGTTTCATATACTTATATATCAAATTTAAACATTAATTTGCATTTGTGTTATTTATATATTAATAAGTAACCATCGAAACGATTTCTTATAAATGCGTGTAACAGAACGTAATGACAGCTAAGTGACAGTAGACAGTTGCAATGGATTATTATCATTGGTCAAAAATCACACCAACAATTCAAGCGTGTGATTGGTCTATTTTGTTGAACTCTACTCAGTGAATCTATGCTTGAACGTAATTTCTGAATAGTTAATGTTTACCGTTTAACACTAGATTTACCAGCTTAAACATATTTGTTACAAATATATATAAAATAACATAAAATTCATAAAACGAATTCTTCTGTTATAAATTAAAGAAGATTAGAAGAATTAAAGAAAATGTTAGATGCAGTAGGAATTTTAATTTGATCTTGCAAGACCAGTCATTTTGACTGCTCTGGTAAATATAGTGTTAAAGAAAACCAAACACCACACCAATGAGATCTAAAACACCTTTACTTAGTATACACATCATCAAAATCAATCTCGATCCCATGATAACCACAAATTAAAAATCAGCATTGCTCGTTGTCCTTCAGATGAAACTGTTTGCCTTCATTCTCCTTGTTACCATAATGTTTGTCGTCGTTCTCCTGACCATTGACAATAGACTCGGGCGTTGGGCCCTCCAGCTTTAAGGTTACTAG
Organism: Tineola bisselliella; assembly: GCA_028551675.1. Lineage (NCBI taxonomy): Eukaryota > Metazoa > Arthropoda > Insecta > Lepidoptera > Tineidae > Tineola > Tineola bisselliella. Next base: position 52,818 of record JAPWLS010002004.1, read on the forward strand.
ATCTCTATGGTTTTCCAACGACAACGGTATGAGACTACCGCCGTTTAGTATTTCGCAGGTCGTGATGCGCTCCGGTGGCGTGTATATAGCTATTAGTTTTCCTGAAATAAATAAATACGTAGCATTAACATAATATTTTTAATGGTTTCTGAGATACACAATACAAGATGGAAGAATCTACACAAATGAACAATAACAACTTTAAATATTTATCCTGAGAAATTGCAATTTTTTAGATCCTACCACATCAGAGTGTTGTACGACAGATATTGTAATCATACTCTATTATCCCTACTAATATTATAAATGTGAATGTGAGTTCGTTTGTTACGTTTTCACGCAACAACTATTTAACCGATCATCATGAAACTTTGAACACATATTTTTGGAGGTACTACAAGTAACATAGGATACTTTTTATTTAAAAATATTGTTTATTACTATAGTTTCCAACTGACTATACTTTCAGCTGTTTGGAAGCAAATTGGTTCATTTCTATTGATATGATCTCTGCTACTTATTTAATGACTTAAATGTGAGCGAAGCCGCGGGTAAAAGCTAGTTAATTTGACAGTTTAAATTTACTAACCAGCATGTAAATCCCAGAGCCTAACAGATAGGTCTTTGCAAGTCTCATCTGTAGAGAGTAGAACACCACCAGATCTGGCTAGACGTAGAAGCGAAGGTGCAGCCACATGACCTCTGAGGGTCAGACGACAGTTGCCTGCAAATTTAAATGGAATCCAAATTGATTTTGTAACATCAATGCTTATTAAAATCAATGAAACAGTGTTTTCATGAGCGCTTTATCAACGCATGTGGGCAAAAAGATAAAAATACGACCACGTTTCGTGTTATAGTGAAACAGCGCATAACGGGGTCGCGTAAAGCGGGGTATTACTGTATATATATATGGCGGTCGATTCTACAGGTTGAAAATACTTATATAAGAAGATTTGAGGTTTTGACGTTTATTCTGTCAGTGCCATCTTTCTTATTTTTCTTGTCTTTTTATTGCCACAATGCATTGTGATAATTATATATTTAATCCATTTTAATCCGCAATATTATTATGTCATGTCAACAGGACGTAACATTAGTCATAGGATCATTTGTCTCATCATCTTAATTAATAGCAATAAACCTTGTAAATTTGATATATAAGTTAAGATTTAAATAAAGAATGCCAATAAATTTACGAGTGACTTGTGTATTTTTTTAATAATACCTGCAATTACCGAACAAACATAATTCACTGTAACAATGAAAATACTCACCAGTAACTAAATCCCAGAGCAATATTCTGGTATCAGCAAGCCCTGACACGACACATCCGTCTGCGGAACTGATGGCCAAAGCACACGTGTCACATCCTGGTTTCCACTTTTTGAATAACGTACCGGATTGCAAGTCATAAACCACGATGAAGTTTGGACTTGGTTCGTCGAGTTCACGAGATACCACGCAGACGTAGGATCCTGGAAATAGTATATATTTTAACATGCTCGGTGGATGACGTAGCGGGCCCGCGAATATTTGAATTTTGAGAGGAAATAAAGATGATAGGAATCAAAAGGAAGGGAGGATAGCGAGCCATGCCATACGTATTTAAAAGGTATGCAAAAAATGTATTAAAAAAACGTTGCACTTAGTCTTTTAAAACACATACGGAACGATAATAATTTTTAAAAATATAACAGCATAAAGCTACAAATAATCTTTCAATGACCGCAGGTTGACCACCTCTGATATATCATATGCAAACATACCTTCATACGTGATAGCAGCTTTTGAGGTAATAAAGTCATGATGTTGTATCCTTAAGTCATATAACAGCTTTCTGGAGGTCAATGACCACACTAAGAGAGGAAAAGGCTTCTGGGTCTCATCACCACATACAAGTATTCTGAAATGATAATTGTAGTGTACAAACAACAATCTTCAAATGGATACAGATTGGACTTTGGACTGGAAGAAACAATCATTAGGAAGGGATAACTATATTCTTATCGTGTCGAAGTTGAGACATGTGTGAAAGGGATGCAGATATCTCCTTTGCCGTTCACGACACCGCGATCGTTTCTCTTCCTATCGCTTATATACCTACAAAAACTGTATCCATTTATAAATTGCCATGTATACATAGATGAAATGTATATATTTCATCTAATTACCGAATCACTAATGACAATAATTTCTAATACACTTGTAACTTATAAATTACCTGCCATCTCCAGAAACCAATAAGGAGTTCAAGAATCTATCTTCACCAGCTTTAAAGGTAGTTACACAATCACCTAAAAATATAAACACATGATTACTATTTCAAAAACATCATAGTTAAAAATTTTAATCGAATCACTCAAAGATATCAATTGCTATTCAATTGAATGAATACAAGCCACCTCACTACGCGCGGGAACAACACTAGAGTGAATAAAACCAATAATAAAAATCATATTAATCGGCGGGCTCAACTGACAAAATTGATGATTAATTTTTTTTCTAATTAAATCTAAGATTAAATTCAAAATCAATCTTATTTATTGAAATGTTTAGAAATAAATTTTATACAAAAGTTATAGAATTTTTTTCCCCTTTAATAAATCAGACTAAAAACTAAAAGACTTCATAAAACCTATAAACCTGTGCCTGTGAGATCGGCCGCGCCCGACGGAGGGTTAACAATATAGTGAAGGCATCATATAAAAATTGTAAACTGCACAAACACTAACCTGTCTCAATATTCATAAGGTTCACGTACATTCTATTCCTGGATAGACAAACCAAGTGTTTTGGGTCATGTAGACCGTAGAAGGGCATCTTTTGGTTCATTACTCCCTTGAGGGTTATCAAGAATTGACCCTGAAACATACAAGCATTCAGTTATATGGGTATCTTTGAGTGACAACGGTAGCATAAGTTGGAACCGAATTTTAAACATCGGGATCAGGAATTGAACCTCTAACTAACGTTACTAGGGCTGAATTTAATAATGCGAGCAATAACAAGGCACATAATATTACAAATAAGATATTATTCAATTATCAATTAAAATCTACATATATAGGATGAGGCATGGGAACCTCCCACATTTCAAAAAAAAAATTGCCAAAAAGGTTATGTACATTAAGTGTGTATCCTGTTGCCCTAAATTTGTAAACCAAAGACAAAATTGTTTTCCGGTCACTTTAAAATGTGGGAGGATCCCATGTCTCACTTTGCATTTATACAAAAGTACTGTTCATTATAGCCATCGATAGACCAAAATAATGACTCTCCTAGCAGACAATACCCCACCTAGAACCTACAAACCGACCAACAACGCCACATCGTTTCGGTAATTATTAAAACTTAACTTTAAATGTAGGACGTGTTACAGTTTTAGACAGCGCCATCTACGAGCGAGCAGCGGGAACACTACCAGGTTGAGTAGTTATGGTGTAATGAAAAACGTGATTACCTTATCCAAATCGTAGACACGTAACTCCCGCCGACAAAGCACAACACATTTGAATTTATCAATTGGTACCAAGTTAATTGGATGCGTTATACCCAATAATGTGCGGACGCGCTTACATCTGAAATTAAGAAGAAATTATATTACTATATATATAGAACGATGTCAATTTTATCAATAAACCAATAGCTTAGGGCTTAAAATTTACTTAATATACCATACTGCGATTTTCAAAATGGATACAGTTTTTGTAGGTATATAAGCGATAGAAAGAGAAACGATCGCGGTGTCGTGAACGGCAAAGGAGATATATGCATCCCTTTCACACATGCCTCAACTTCGACACGATAAGAATATAGTTATCCCTTTCTAATGATTGTTTCTTACAGTCGAAAGTTCAATCTGTATCCATTTGAAGATTGTTTACGTAATTAATGTTTATTTTGTCAATAATAATAACCCTTTATAATGTGACATGCGATAAATATTCTGAATTTGAATGAATGCCAATAAATCTTACATGGATATATCCCAAACACAAATCTCCTCCCGTTCAGTAGAAACCGTAGCCACGTACTTCCCACACTGCTCCAATCTGACAATCAAATCGAAATTCTTGCTCTCAAATCCCTCCACCGACACATCCCTTCGTTCTCTCTCGATGACTTTACAAAAATCTTCATTGATCGCCACTAACGTAGGTATAGGCGGATTTCTTGCGACGTCTAACCACTCTTTACAAATGCTCGATTCAAATTCGAAACCGTCCCGTAACCGCTTCTCTAGCGAAATGCGTAGTAGTCCATAAAACTGTCTATGGTCATAATCGAGCGCGTATGAGTGGGTCTCAAGAAAGTCCTTTAAAACTTCAATATGTTCCGGCAAAGGATCGATGTGGATCAGTGAGATGTCTTCGAGGAAGTGCGTGCAGTCAGTTGCTGCGATTTTATCATAAATCCACGAATGATCCGTAAAATAAGGACGATTCGAGAATTCCTCTTGTTTGTTTTTTGAAAGGTGGTAATGCTGGAACGGAAGCTCGTCTAGCTTTCTGGTGTTGTAACTGAAAAAATATATTTAATTAATCCAGTTTGCCTAAGGCTCGTATATTATGTGATTAAGTACATGTTTATTTTAAGCGAAAAAAACGAATCTACACTCAAGTGCGATTCAAGAATAAACCCTACACTAAAATCATGTTTCAAGTAGAAATTGCATAAGCGTAATTTACAACTAATAATTGTACAAAACTGACCATTCTTCGCTAAATTTATTTTCTTGTGAGACCAATCTTCCCGCCATTTTTGGATCATTCTCTTCAAACCAACGTCCCTGGAATTTGAAATTTATTCCTATAATATATTCCTTATACAAAGACGTCATTTAAAATGAACCCTCTACTAGACACAATGGTATTAATTTTAGTCGAAATATAAGATTGTGTTACATTACAAAGAGCGCCATCTATGAGTGGATAGCAGAGTCAGCTTAATAACAAAAATAATAATAATGGGCTACATCGTGAATATAAGTTTGATGATTGTTTATTAGGTTTAGTATCCCTACTAATATTATAAATGTGAATGTGAGTTTGTTTGTTACGTTTACACGCAACAACTACTCAACCGATCATCATGAAACTTTGTACACATATTTTTGAAGTACTAGAAGTAACATAGGATACTTTTTATTAAAAAATATATATATTTTTTACTATAGTTTCCAATTGACTATAATAAAATATTGAGTTCTATTGAAATGATATCTGATACTTATTTAATGACTTAAATGCGAGCGAAGCCGCGGGTAAAATCTAGTTGTGTATTAAATAAGTGAAAACGTTTAGTTCTTTCGTTTAAATTGTATGTACCTCATAATATGCTATCAATGTAGTTCGGACTTCCTCCTCGCAATCAGTTAAATATCTATCCCTAGCGACACCGGCCAAGGCTGAGTCCCTCCATCTGGCAGCACCACGAGCGTCCCAGCGCAACCATGGAGCTAACAACGCTGCTAGTTGGGGCCAAAATAATGATGCTGGAGCCCATGGTACTGGAAATATAATAATAAATTGCAATTAAAAATAAATTATTAATTTTAAAAGTTGGCAACACTATTTAATCCATGAACACTGGCAACACTTACAATAAGTCTCCTCACTCCTAAACATTTCATTGTGTGCTAACATATCCAGTATCTCCGTATCATCAAGTCCGCGTCTAGAAGCAGTAAGCAGAGACAGGCAAACTTTCACGCGATCAGCGCCGAGGGCCTGCTCAGTGGTGATCAATATTTGGATCAATTGGCCTTCCAAGTCTTCGCAAATGACCAGATCTGGAGCAATTTCAGGTTCCGACTGTTCCGTGAACGTTTCAGCTGATAATGACATCTGCCATGCTAAGATCTGTAATTTGAAAGTACATTTTACTCATTATTCATTTGTTTTTGACAGCTCACTGACTAAACTTTCAATGACAATCTGCATAATGCAAGCATACTGTTTGAAATTGCATTGGGCCTTGACCTTGGCATATAGCGGCAAAGTACATTTCAGCACAGCCTGATCGGCCGCAGCAGAGGGCGCCATCACTCCTGGCTTGGTGCACTGCGCCGCGCACGCAGCCAACACGCCACGAGCCTCCTCACCGCACACGGGAGGAGCACGAACCACTTTGGGGCCATCCTCTGATGACAAAACTGCCATAATTGCTGAACTTGATGGCTCATCTGCTTCTGTAACATAATTAATACATATATATATGCTCAAGTATAGATTCACTGAGTGGAGTTCAAAACTCCAAATATTCAATCCAATGACCAATCACACCGTTGAAAAAGCGTTGACATGATTTTTGACCAATGATAATAATCCATTGCAATTGTCTACTGTCACTTAGCTGTCATTACGTTCTGTTACACGCATTTATAAGAATTTTATTAATATATAAATAACAGAAGGAAAACAATGCAAATTAATATTTAAACTGGATATTTGATATAAGTATAATATATACAACATATTACTATTTATTTTGATTGCTGTCTGATGGTTGTCATGTTTAAAGCTTTATTATTTATTAGTAAAATAAAATGGAATAAAATGCATTTAAGTAATGATCAGGTTATTTTTGAATACGAACCTATTATTATATAGCATTATTAACAAACAAACCTTCTGTAACAGTGACAATCATTTTAACATTCTCTGGTAGTTTCGAGGGCAGCCACCTTGCACCGCGCAACGCATCGGCGCCGACCACTGCCAACAACACGGGTCTGCAACGAGCTATAGCCGACAGTAGACGCGGAAGAATCGCTGACAGAGATGCCACATCCTGAAATTTATTTACTTTTACTAATCGAACTCCAAATGAACGCTTTTACTTGTCAATCCCTACTAATATTGTAAATGTGAATGTGAGTTTGTTTGTTACGTTTTCACGCAACAACTAATTAACCGATCATTATGAAACTTTGTACACATATTTTTGGAGGTACTACAAGTAACATAGGATACTTTTTATTAAAAAAAAATTTTTTTTACTATAGTTTCCAACTGACTATAGTTTCAGCTGTTTGGAATCATATTGATTTATTTCTATTGAAATGATCTCTGATACTTATGTAATGACTTAAATGCGAGCGAAGCCGTGGGTAATAGCTAGTACAAATATAAATGAAATAAATTTATTAATTATCAATTTGCTTTAGCTGTTGTATGCTTTGTCCACTTACATACTAATGTCACAATAATATATAATAAATCTACTATGATGTAGAAGAATAGCTGCTGTATAGGGGCATTGTCATCCAATTATATACCTAAGGGTAAACATAAAATGACATAGATTATGTCCAAGCTTTATTATCTATAAGATATTCATTCTAATTAGAATACGATTGGAGTATAACGGCTAATATTCTGGCTTAGGAGATATATACTATACACTCTTTAATTAGTTTTTACATATACAAATAAATACGCCAAATATCATACCCTAACCCAGTGGTCCTCAAACTGAGGGTTGAGAGAGGATTTGAAAATATTACTTATAAATTATAATTCAATAAACTGATCATCTTAAATCTAATTTCGTAACAAATATCCCGCGTAATTTTGAATATATATTTTTTCATATTTATTTAATTGTATACCTAGTATCACTGTACATATTTACATTTAACAGTAAGTTATGTTATGTCAACAGGACGTAATATTAGATTTAAGATCATTAGTTTGAAACCTCATACGTTAATGGATGCAGACATCATAACACCTTCGATAATAACAATAAAATATAATGATTAACGAAACATTAGAACAATAACAATAACAGTTAAATTTAATAGTGTTCGCCTTGTAATTTTAGTATATAAGCTGAATCAACATAAACAAGTTCAATGAACGTCACGACCTCACACGAGAACCTTGCCTTTATTTAATAACACCTTCAACTGCTGGTACAAAAGAACTCACATTACATATTAGTAGCAACACTTAATTTAGTTAGAAAAACAGCTACTTACATTACGTCCCCTATAAATTGTTCCCGTGTGTAACACGTGGCACTGATCAACTATGGACTTGAGTAAGAGATGAGAGGAACTTGATTGCGGCGTGAGACCGACAAATCTAAAAACAGATCACTGAATAAAATTCAAAAATCTTTACTTCGATTCCTGATAGGCATATGACGAGAAGAAATCACAAAAAACTCGCCAATCATAGCCTGTATAATATAATGTTTATTTATTTATTTATTTCACCTACCTACAAAATTACATTAGAACTACATATTATAAAAAGGACTACTATTATACAAACTAAATGAAATTTTAACTATAGGATAGGACGGCATGCTTGAGGTTATAAAGGGATAGATACTTCACTATACTTCTAATAAAATTACAAAAATACATAAAAATAAAAAAACAAGAACCAAATAGATGTAAGGAAGAGGGGAGAGAAAAAAAGTTAGTAAGTACATTCTATTCCATTAACAAAAATTCAGCCGTTTACAAAAGAACGGGTTTATAGTACCTGACTATGATGGCAACGTCCTGTTGCCAGGTCGGTGCAGCTTGTACAGCTCTAGCCACCAAAGTAGCTTTTCCACATCCAGCTCCACCAATTAAAGCTAATGGCACGTTGCTATCATTGTTTGTGTATCTGTAAATTATTGTATATTAAAAAAAATCATGACAACAATATCAGGTCCTATTCAACATAGTCGAAGCTAGCATTATGATAATTTGAGTTTTTTATATTTAAATATCATCAAAAATACACAAATCTACACAAAGAAACTATGCACAATAACAACTTTAAATCGCTCTGTTGTAAAATTCTAATTTTGTAGTTCCTACCATGTTAGTAAGACCTGTCCAGATAGTAATACATATATAATTGGTTGTTTCAGGCGTTACTTTGCGGAAATCCATATTACAGTAAATTATTTTGCTTATAATTCCCGCTCCCGAAGCCGAAGCGACCACACGTATCCTGATGATGCCACATGAAGTGGCGAAACGCGTCGAGACAAGTTATTGTTTTTTTTTTCCTTTATCGACCTAATGTAGTGGGAATTATAAGCAAAATAATTTTAAGTAATATATATAATATTACAAACGATATTAAACTAGTTATAATATTTACGACATATGTATATAATATACACTTACGATTTTAACTCGTTCAGCGTTATCTCCCTGTTAGTGCTGCATTGAGCTGCTTTCTGACAAAATATTAGATGCTCAGTCAACTCGTCCAATAAGCTGAAACAATCATTAGAAAGAGATAACTATATTCTTATCGTGTCGAAGTTGAGACATGAGTGAAAGGGATGCAAATATCTCCTTTGCTGTTCACGACACCGCGATCGTTTCTCTTTCTATCACTTGTATACCTTAAAAACTGTATCCATGAAAATTATCAAGGCAAATATTTGTCCCGTAATCAACTTCAATAATCCACAACCCGGAACCTGGGAGGCTACTCAGACGCACGAACTTCGGATGAAAATACGGGCGTTTCCCACTCAGAAACACTTACGGGCCCGTAATCATTCACGAAATTACAGATTTGACAGTGACGGATAGCCTACTCAGGGCTTATTTTACGGGTTTATAAATCAAAATTCACTTAAGCTATAGAAGTGACGGCCGTATCACGAAACTTCGGATATGCCTGAGTAAGCCCCCCTGTTGTGAAAAATCAACAGACTACAGTCGGTTTTACTATGGTACTACCTACCTGGCAGGTATGCCATTATGACCTCGAGGTCCATCATGTTCGCATATAAGCGAGTCCAATAGGGCATCCAATCTGTCACCGAGAGCGCTCCGAACTGTCTCCGCGTACTCTTCATCACTGATGCCAGGTCTACCCCGAAGACTTGCACGTATTATATTACGTTCTGTTAAATGTTGCTGTAACAGTTAGGAATTAATTAAATACCTATATGGCTTACTGGGTCATGGAGAATTTATTCGAATAATGTACTAGAGCTTGTCTAATTATTTACAAGAGTGGTTCTCAACCTTTTAGTGATGAAGGACCACTTGATAAAATTTCTGTCTTGCCATGGACTAACTGTTTCGTGGTAATGTACAATGAATGTAAATTTAAATAAAACAATCATACTTATTAATGAAGTAACGGAAATAGTACTTGATTACTTGCAAGATAATATAAAAACACAAATACGTTTGTTATTTATGTTCTTATTAAAATTATAATTTTGTGATATAACTTTTCTAATGCCATCTATCGGTCACTAGCTGAATTACACACTACAAGCAAATGGGAGTTATTATACCTTCAAATCCCGCTGTAAGTTAGTCAATCGTCGTTGTAACTCATTATGGCCGGCGACATCCTCAGCAGCTTCGACAGCAGGTTGGTTACCAGCTCTGCTGACCCACACACAACGCCTTGCTTGCTCTACGCTCATTAACACCGTGTGTTGGACCTCCTATAATCGTACGGAATTTTAACTTCAATCTTTGCTATACATTAAACGGTATCATGAGAGTGAATTGTACGCTATTGGAAGCAAAAATCTTAAATTTTATATAAATCTATTTATAGTTTAAATTTCCAATTCTTGCATGCTAGTATAAATGCATATTCTAACCATACTGGTCATTCTAATTAATACTAATATATTTGTACACACAGCGACTTTCAAATGGATATACTTTTTGTAGGTATATAAGCGATAGAAAGAGTAACGATCGCGGTGTCGTGAGCGGCAAAGGAGATATTTGCATCCCTTTTACACATGTCTCAACTTTGGCACAATAAGAATATAGTTATCCCTTTCTAATGATTGTTTCTTACAGTACAAAGTCCAATATGTATCCATTTGAAGACTGTCGACCGTACTTTTTTAAAAATATGTCATTAAAGTGAACAAAAGCCTTACCTGTTCAACAACGGTGGTCAAATAAGCATCACAGGCTTCTTGTGGCAGAGTTCTTACTAATACATTCAAAGTGCGCGCCATTTCACGACGCCACCTAGCGGGAGCGCCGCGCACTAAACGATAACATGGCGGCGTTGAACTCTCGTCTAAAGCGTACCTGGAAATTAATGTAACAAAATAATACGACAGCTCCGTATTGAAGCTTAGAGGTTACTGAGCTCTTTCCAGAGACAATTGATACCATAGATAAAAGTCTATATACAGCTGACCCTATGTTATGCCTCTCATTATACTTGGCTGCTCGGAAACTGTGGGCTTATCACGAATTTTAGTCTGGCTTTCGAACCGAGTTCGCTTCAAGCGATTTCTATGAAAATTTGAGCAGCGCCACCGCGTGCGGATTTCGAACTACAATATTTTAGATACTTTTTGTTAATTTTCGAACGTCTCGATCTTTCGTTCATTTGATATATTGCTGGTGCTCGTTAGTCGTTAGTAAAAATTCATGATCCCGATTGCTAACGGATCCGTTTTACTTGTGACAGCTCGATTCGAAAGCCAGACTAAATTCGTGATAAGCCCACTGAGCCTAGGTCGCTCTTTAACTTTATTTATTTTAGGATATTAAATCTTAATTTGATAAAAAAAAAAACCTGAACAATCAGAATACTTTAGAACAAAAATATAATAAATTATTTATGTAAAATACAGAAAGAAAAATATAGGATTTTTTTGGCTTTGAGTGCTATATGTTTGTGTTGGTACTAGTTTGGGATCAGGACCAATGTACATTACATTGGTACTAACCAAAATTTATGAAGATTCATACTAATTTGTAATATACATGTGCAACTTACCATTTATTTAATAAAGCCTTGTCATTCTCATCGGTTGCCGTCTCGAGAGCTGCTTGGAAGTCAGCGCATTCCAACGTGTGAGGCAGCAACGGAGTCCCCAATCCCGAATTCAGGAATAAAACAGGAACTACTGCTCCTAATTCTGTTTGACCTGGAAACAAGGATATGACGTAATTTAGTTATTATATATCTACAGATGACAAAACAGCTAGCTGTAGTGTGTTATATGTTAGACAGCGCCATCTATATGTTCATGAGCGTAGCCAGCCATGGATTCAGGGTGGGGCAATTAACTTTTAAGTTAATTTATTAAGTATAAGTTATTTTTAAGTTAATTTTTTCATACAAAAAGGTTACACCCGCACCCTATAGCACCCTGTATCTGTATGTATAATTCGAATCACCCAAAAGAGATAATTCAGTTTTTAGGTTTGATTAGGTACCTTACAGGTCAGAGCCAGGGTGGGGCAAGCGCCCCACTCTGCCCCACCCTGGCTACGCCCATGTATATGTTGATATAGTAACAAGTTCAATAAAAATATAAAGCTTCAATTATATAGGTCCTATTAACATAATTAGTTCTACAAAATTGCAACTTTACAGGAGACCTATTTAAATTTGTTATTGAGCACAGTTCGTGTAAACTAAATATAATCGTTAGTTACTATACACTCACGTGCTAACTCAGAAACACAGAGCACGGGAAAGCGATGGTCTCTCTGCTGTTCCAACGGAGATCTCCAATGTAAATCGGCGACATGTATTCGCCAACCGCGACGCCTGGCTCGGACACGGAGTCTGGCCGCAGCCCCACACTGGAGGGCACCTTTCTCTGCACAACAATCTGTAAGAAAATACATACGTTAAGCTGTGGTCCATGAGTAGTGACAGCTGTTACCACAGACAAATATGCTTTATTTAAAAAAAATACCTTATGTCAATATTAGTTCAAATATATACAATAAACCTGACCCCAGAATTACTAAATCTTGTACTATTAACTCAGTCTGCCTTCCCGTAATATCACTAGTGGAGTAACTGAGTAATGTTTAAATAAAGCGCATAGAGGGCGCTACTGTTACTTAAAGATTTATCTGTAGTAGTGAGACAAAATAAGTTTTACTTAATAGCAAGAACTAATTACAAATAGAACGTTTTAGGGCACTAAGCTGTCAGTATTCTATGAAGAAATGACAGCTGAGTGCTCTAAATAAAAACAAACGACAATCTTCAAATGGATACAGATTGGACTGTAAAAAATAATCATTAGAAAGGGATAACTATATTCTTACTGTGTCGAAGTTGAGGCATGTGTGAAAGGGATGCAGATATCTCCTTTGCCGTTTACAACACCGCGATCGTTTCTCTTTCTATCGCTTATATACCTACAAAAACTGTATCCATTTGAAAATCGTCGTGTATACTATTCTCTCATTGTTATTGCTGTTCTATATTAGAGCTAGTTTACTACCCGGTTTGGTCAAGTAACCGAACCTAGTATACCAACATGACTGTCTATATGACCTCCGCATACCTTGGGAATCAGCAGCACAAACATAAATAACCATGGCTCGCCGTCTTCTTACAACCCTGGAAGGGATCCTGCCTAGCAATGTGAATCTATGCTCATCAGGCAGTGACGCCACATTGGCTGGTGCTGGTGGACCCTCTAACTCCTTGGGAGACGCACATGCCACCGGGGATGAGAGAGATATGGAGTCTGGAATAAATATTACAGTGTCATCTTATTATTTATTTATTTATAAAGCCTACCTACAAAATTACATTAGAACTACATATTATAAAAAGGAGTAGGTACTATTATACAAACTAAATGCAATTTTAATTATAGGATAGGACGGCATGCTCAAGGTGATAAAGGGATAGATACTAAACTTCTAATAAAATTACAAAAATACATAAAAATAAAAAACAAGAACCAAATAGATATAAGGAAGAGGGGAGAGAAAAAAAAATCGCAAATATAAAAAACATAATTAAAATACTGGTTAGTTAGTTAGTTGAAGATAGTTAGTATCAGGATGTTTCCTGTATTTTGGCTTGTTGTAGGAGAAAGCATCTATGTCAGTTCTTTTAAATTAATTCTAATCTTCTCTAATCTAATAAATTAATTATTCAGCTCCACAGTCATTATTTATTTATATATGCTACGCCTTTAATGTATTTCATCATGGTACGATTATAATAGCTTGGTATGTGAGCTACTGTCGCTTCCACTAAGTAGACTTGAGGAGAGGAACATGCACTATTCACTGCTGGAAGTTCTTGTGGTAACATCTACCCAAACATAAACGCGTTTTGTATATTATTATTGTCTATTACTATATTTTTTACATATGTCTTTTGTGTGTGCTTTGTACTTTGCTTAATTTTGTTTCAATTGTGAATAAACTTAGTTATATTATAACAGTAAATAAATAAAAAATAAAATAGTTTATTAATAAAGAATTTTAGTACATAAAAATAGCAAGGGCCCCTAATAGAGATAGAAACAGAATATATAAACAAAACTGTTAAAATATAAATAGAATATATATACAATTATCAGAATAAATACACTTATCGGACAGAACATATCACAAATCAAATTTAATTGGTTGTTTCAGGCGTTACTTTGCGGAAATCCATATTAAAGGAAATTATTTAAAATTATTTTGCTTATAATTCCCGCTACAACATTCAGTAACTTCGACGAAGCGAAGCCGAAGCGACCGCACGTATCCTGATGATGCCACGTGAAGTGGCGAAACGCATCGAGACAAGTTATTGAATGTTGTAGCAGGAATTACAAACAAAATAGTTTTAAATAATTTCCTTTAACAAATCAAATTCCCTATAAACTGCTCAGTCTGATTGTAGGACCATCTAGAAAGATGATCATACAATCTTGTTTTAGCCTCCACGTTTACTAAAAGATAAAAGTGTTATTATTTTCTAAAGACCTAATATAACCACAAAGAATAATATTTCAGCATTCACGTTAACAGTAGACACTCTCGTTATATTAAACTTGTAGTGAAAGGCATTATAGAAACAGTGCATACCAGAAACACTAGAGCCTACAGGTCTTGGCCCCTTCAGTTGTGGTTTTTTCACAGAAGGCACGGGTTCCAGAAGTGACTGTGATTGTTCGGCTGCAGGCGCTGTATCCGGTGTAGCATCTATTGACGGCTTCGTCACCCGATAAGATGGTGATCTGCGAACACAACAATGCAACCTACACTATATTGAGATGTTGCTCTTAAATCTTAACTACATTTTCTTAATAAAACGATATTACAAAAAAAAAACAATTTTTTATTTATTTTTATTTTTATTGATAACCCAGCATATGACCACACTCCGCCTGATGTTAAGCTAGAGTGCGGTCCATGAGCATAGACAACTGTTACCACAGACACTATGCCGGCTTGAGGAGACGAATGTGCTCTGACCAAATCAACAGGACACACTCCTCTCGTTATCCCGGCTACTTCCAAGCTGATCCCGAAACGCGACTAGGTCACTTCACGGGTGTTCCGCTTCAAAGTGATGGTCCTTCCCCGAGACGGCATACTGGGCTAATGCCATCATCAGTCTGCTTACCACTCTTTAAAATCAACGTCTTGTTTCTTTTATTAATGACGTCAGATGTTTAATAAAGACAATTTTGCCAATGTCGAGTATTAGGACAACTTAAGATAAGAAATTTTTATTTTTTTTTATTTTTAATAAATACGCAAACCCTCATGTCAAAAAGACATCTTTAAAAAAAAGATCTTCTTCTTCTTTTATTAATGGCCTCAGATGTCTAATGAAAACAATTCTGCCAATGTCAAGTATTTGGGAAAAAAACCCAAAAAGAGACTACAAAATTTTAATTCACACGTAAAACCCCATGTCAAAAAAAAAAAAATCAAAAAAATGATCACATTTAAACAAAAACAAATCAACCGATAAATGTATAATTTTTCCTTCTTTTATGACATTATAAAAGCTTGCCAATGCCAGAAATCACTTGTCTGAAATAAACTTTTCCTTTTCTAATTCACATTTTTATTCTCTCCATTTAACGACAACTCTCTATAACGCCATAAAATGGACAGTTATATAGAGTTTGCACTGTACTTAAATTTATTGGCAGATTTGTCTTTATTAGATACTAGCTTTTACCCGCGGCTTCACTCGCATTCAAGTCATTAAATAAGTATCAGGGATCATTTCAATAGAAATGAATCAATATGATTCCAAACAGCTGAAACTAGTCAGTTGGAAACTATAGTAAAAAATAAATTATTTTTTTAAATAAAAAGTATCCTATGTTACTTCTAGTACCCCCAAACATATGTTTACAAAGTTTCAGTTGCGTGAAAATGTAACAAACAAACTCACATTCACATTTATAATATTAGTAGTGAAGTAGGGATTTGAGGAAATTTAATAAAAAAAAAGAAGAACAATCATGTTTAATTTAATTCTTTCAAATTCACCTCTCTAAAGAGGTCATACCCCCTGGGAGATTTGAAGTACGCACGCTCACTAAACAAGGCGTGGTCGAGGGTGGGTCCGCTGACGTCATAAGGCGTGCGTGACGTCACAGCACGTCACCATGACGCTCGAACGTAACCTACTTCCGACAATGGACCTTGTGCGTGAAGACAAAAGGAAGGCTCTTCACATTTGGGTCATACTTTCATATATTTACTTTTATTGAATTACATATAATTAAAGCAAATATAGCGAGGTCGAGTCAAAGAGCAGGGAATATCAAGTCCTATTAACATAGTAACTAACATTTTGGCAATTTATGTTTTTTTCGTAAATAGCCTAAAAATATAATTCTCCATCTGATGAAGAAAAAAACACATTTTTTAATGAGTTCTGATATACAACAACATGTACAATAACAACCCTGCTCATTGAAAATAAATTCGATATTTTTATGTAAATTTTTACTAGTACATGGGCAAGTTGCTCGTTTTAAACTTTACGTGCTATAGGTTGACGGAATAATTACAATATGTATTAAAAAAACTTCTTTTTTAAATATATAGGTATATATATTACAACTAATGAGTGATATATCAATATGTATATAATATTATATAAAAATAAAACCAAATGTTTTTTTAATCCTGTAAAGAAATCCAATTGGTAGCTTATAATTCGATTGGAATGTAGAAAAAACAGTCATTTCCACGCAGTGACAACGTCTATATTGCTAGATAGCTTATACACTATGTTATTCATTTATTATTATTATGTGAACTCAAAATAACAAGTTGATTGTACTCTGAAATAATTTCATAACAGTTTATTTGGGAAACAAAAATTTTGTAAACAAAATGCTCTTTTTATAATGCGACCGCTTTGGCGCGCTTCCAACAGAAATCAACCTGACCAATCATATTAACGTATCTTTCAATTAATGAACAAAAAAAACATACTATTCTATTTTTGAATTGTTTATTTTTGAATATTCGAGTTATTAATTCTTTTGTTTTTATATAACATTTTTATGCGTGAATTCATTTTTTTTTTTGCCATGTGCATTAAAATTTTGTAATTTCTTATTGAATACTCGACACTGGCAGAATAGTCTTTAATAAACATCTGAGGCCATTAATAAGAGAAGAATAAGAAGAATTCGAGTCGATAACTGCATATTTTTATAGTAAAACATTGAATTTCTAATAATAATAAAATATTTAATTGAACCTAAATTTAGTACAATGGCGAGCTTAATATAGAAAGCATTCTTTATCAGCTAATATGAAGTGAAGTAACTAAAAAATTCTAATAAATACATAAATATTTAAATAAATAAATGTTACTCATTTATTTATGTAGGAAATAATTATAGAAAATAAGTAGCTTTTTAAATTCAATGAGTATTATTGACAACTATTCTGTCCTACCACATCGCTTTGACATATATTGACACTTTTGTACAATAATCCCCCCTATTACACGATTTCATATTACGCGTATTCGTGTCCCTCGTATAAAACGTGTTTTCCCCCATATAACGCACGGATTTCTGTACTGTGAAATTTATAATGATTTGTTCAATTCATAATCAATTTCGCGTTTGTTTGCACATATATCGTTTAAAAAGATAAGTTAAATGGGAATTATTTTTACAAAACGCGTTATACGGGGTATTACAAGCGCGTTTTCCTATAACGCAGAACCAATCTGCCATGTTATAGGGGGTTTAGCGTATTAGCATAGCGTCCTAAAAGTCAATGTAAAACCGGGAATGGACGAGCAGTTCATATATGTTTCTAAAACAATTGCCAACTAAAAACTTTCCAAATTTTTATTCAATTCTTTTTTTATATTTTTTATTTTGGTACGACATGTGACCTCCAGTGGCCTGATGTAAAGCTGCAGTGGAGGTCCATGAACGCTGACGACCGGAAACTAAGTATTTCCAGTAATCAACATTCTTTTTAAAAATATGTATTGTTACAGTTTTTCATGGATTTATTATAATTTTTTAAAATTATTATTTACATAAATTACAATCACATGCTGTTATTTTAAGGTAGGTACATCAGAAAAATAATTTTACGTAAATAAGTTGACACGTGAGTTATTTCTACTCGGTTGTTAAATAAAAAAAATATTAACCGCTAAGGTCTTTTTTTAACAATAATACGTGTGAATTAAAATTTTATAATTTCTTATTGGATTGCTGCCCGAATACTTGACATTGGCAGAATTGTCTTTAATAGATATCTGAGGTCATTAATAAAAGAAGAAGAAGAAGTTACAACAGTGATTACCACATTTTCGGCTCCAAGCGTTCAACGGAATCACCCGGTATAGAAACGTATAAATATTTCGATTACCTACTTTATTTATTATTCTATCCCGAAGTGTTTTCTGCCAAACGCTTTCATATTTATAATAATAACATTCATTCCGATATACAAATAACGTTTTATGATGGAAGACGAAGCCAATTTTCAGATATTTGGGTGACAAACCGACTCGAGCGGCTCCCACAGCGCAAGACACGGCCGTCCCAAATTATTGTTGGACATTGATCTCGGTGTTGCTCATTTTAAAAATAATTTTTATATTCCTGCAATCCTGAATGATAAAAAATGCCATCAAATATAGGAGAAAATAATAATAATAATCTTTATTTCATTAAATACAAAACTAGTAATAAGATTGTATTTTTGCTAATTAATACCAAAATGTATTTATAAAGAAAAGTAATAAATGTGTGTGTGTGTGTGTGTGTGTGTGTGTGCGTGTGTGTGTGCGTGTGCGCGCGTGCAGATATAATAAATACAGATATAATATTTTCAATAACCTTTAGTATGAATTTCAAT
Source organism: Tineola bisselliella (assembly GCA_028551675.1). Lineage (NCBI taxonomy): Eukaryota > Metazoa > Arthropoda > Insecta > Lepidoptera > Tineidae > Tineola > Tineola bisselliella. Next base: position 71,911 of record JAPWLS010002004.1, read on the forward strand.
GTTGAAAACGCAATTACATATTTCGTAAAAATAAACAGTTTTTTTTTGACAGATCGTATTTGGCTCCTAGGCCCATGACGGGAGCGATTTCTTTTCAGTTAAACAACTCTTTATTTTTATATTTTATATTTCTCCCATATTTTAAAAATCGCAGTGTCGTCGTCTGCTAGTATTCCCGATCGGTAAAAATTTTGTCTTGTGTGCAAAATTTAGGGCAATAGGATCTCTCTTCTTCTTCTTTTATTAATGGCCTCAGATATCTATTAAAAATAATTCTGCCAATGTCGAGTATTAGAGCCCAATATAAGAAATTATAAAATTTTAATTCACACCCAAACACTCATGTCAAAAAAAAACAGCAGAATCTATATTTAATTTGAATGTACATAACCTTTCTGGCAATTTTTTTGATATCAGTTTTCTTTTAAATTTTTTGAAATATGGGAAGTTCCCGCACTCCACCCTGTATAACATGACTGACGTAAATGTAAAATTATGCTACAATATGGGAAAATTATTTGTCAAGAAACAGAAACAAAATGAAATTCATTGTTGGCATATGTCAAATTGAACTTTAGCTGTCACTGAACCTAAAGGTTCAGTTATCTCGTCATGCATTAGAAGTATAAAAAATACTCCGTAACTTAAAATTTCATTATTCTTACCACACTTTATATTAACCCAAAAAATTCTAATCATAACCTATACTAGGCTTAGTTATCAAAAACTATAAATATTAGATATTTTAGAATTGCGATGCATGCAAGCCTAAATAATAAGTTTGATCATCATCACAAATGACAGTCGAATAGACGCCCATTGGTCAATAACAGGCGCAGTGCTGCAGATTGTCAATTGTCCACAGAGAAATGACGCTGGATTGTAATTATTATGAATTACTAAAATAATGATCACAGAATTATAATCGCATATTTTGATTACAAATTTAGTTTAGCTTTTGGACACTAAGCTGTCATTTCTTTATATTAAATTATAAAATGCCGTGCCATTTTTCTAATTGTGATTGTTTCACGAGACGCAATTAAATACGTATTTAAAAAGTATGCAAAAAAGGTATTAAAAAAACATTTCACTTGTCTTTCATATTTATTGTCGGTAATTTAAAAGACATTTTGAAACACATACGGAACTATAATATTTTTTTAAAATATAATAGCACAACAATGAAAAGGGACCTCGGGTACATTTATCGAGAGTCACAAATAATCCTTCAAAGAGCCGCAGATTTGTCCTCTTTGATATATACGTTCTTTCTTCTTCTTTTATTAATGTCCTCAGATGTTTAACGAAGACAATTCTGCCAATGTCGAGTATTCGGGCAACAGCCCAATAAGAAATTGCTAAATTTTAATGCACATGTCAAAAAAAAGACACGATTAAAGCCCAATAAGAAATTACAAAAAAAAGATCAACCGTTCTTTGTCTTTCATACGTAACAACTTTTGTCGCTTTTATATAAACCAAATATTTATTCGTAATATTTAAAACGTATGTATCTGTGGGCTTATATCTTATAATTTTAGTCTGGCTTTCGAACCGAGTTCGCTTCAAGCGATTTGTATGGAAATTTGAGCAGCGCCACCGCGTGCGGATTTGGAACTACAATATTTTAGATACTTTTTGTTAATTTTCGAACGTCACGATCTTTCGTTCATTTGATAGATTGCTGGTGCTCGTAAGTAAAAATTCATGATCCCGATTGCTAACGGATCCGTTTTACGTGTGACAGCTCGATTCGAAAGCCATACTGAATTCGTGATAAGCCCACTGTTTTAGGCCTAGGTGTTGTTCTTGTTCTGATGTAACCATACCACAGGGTATTGTTTTTATTTTATTATTGTATTAATCTCTCTCCATTCTGACGATAATATGTAATATTAAACTTAATAGAGCTGGAGATGACGTCAGGGACAATGCCAATACACTTATGTCGCGTTTAAATTAAATTGCACATATTTCTTTTAAAACGTCATCAGCGGCGGATAGTGCGTCTATCAGAAATCGCCCCGTCTATTCAAAAAGTCAATTTACATTTATAAACCAATTCTCTGTCATTCAAAAATCACATTACTAACTTCATGGTTTAACTCTTTTTATATTTACATAAGAAATAATTAGTAACAGTTTGAAGACCACCGTCACATGTTATTTTAAGCCGCCACAAGCTGGTACATTGTGATAGCAATTGAAACGATTGTCAATCATCAATTGATTTTCTCGGTTTTTGTTCAATGTGATTTACGCACTACTCTACGCCTATTGGTGGCGCACATATTTTATCTGACAGGATTTCTTTATTACATTTAACTCAACGATTTAATTTAATATTAAAGTATATAATAACAAACAAAAACTGTCATTTCTAAAAGAATAAATAGTTCTACAAGTAAATTCAAATAATATGGAAAAATTTCTATTTTTTTGACTATATGAACGTGATCTATTGATAAAATGAATTCAATTAAAACTATATTTATAAGCAGCGCCTTTAGGAATAAGAAAAAAAATCAATTTTGAAAAAAGAAGCAAATCACGACCTTTAGTGATGTTACGTATAAGTATTCAATCAGCTGTATATTTTGCTATTTTATTATCGATAATGAAGCCATATCAATTCCAATCACCACCTAGTTAACTGATATAAAAATGTGTGAGGAATATAAATCATGGGATGTACCGCCATTTATACCGAAACGCTCAACTATCGATTTTTGCATCTCATCTGTAATCTCCATATGGTGAACTAGAATATCCTAACCTTCCACTTGATCTCGTTAATTTTATTGATTTTTAAACCGGCGCATTCATGCCCATGACAATATTCATAACTAACAACACTAATGCATGACCTTCAGGACGCATCACCATCCATATTCATGAGCACTACATATGTCTGTGACACTTACTCTGCCGAGTGTTGAGACACATTGTCCTTCTCTTTGTGGCCCTGTCCGGAGCTGCACGAGTTGCCCATCTCGACGGAGCTACAGGCGGCACCTCATCAGCGCCGGCACTCCCGCCGACACTCGAGCAGCACTACACCATCGACACTCTAAGCACACGCGACACACGTATCGATCGTTAACGCGTGAATGCGTCTCATCATTTTAAAATAAATACGCATCATACGAAATTTAGAACGCGAGATTCTAAATTTAAACGGGGCACGATCGGACACGCGCCACGGACACACGGCGACGAATAATCGATGCGATTCCTCGCGGCGTTTGCTCCTCCCGTCTCTCTCCTCCTCCTCTACGACGACCCGCGCCGCGCGCAATCTAATTACCCCCAGCGTTCGCACAACACATGCTCCCGATAAATAGATACACGAATAAAAAGCAATAAACTAAATCCAAATTCGAAGTGACGTAAAAAACGTTTACTTTTAATTTAGAAATAATAAATATCGATAAATGTTACATTCAATGATAATTACTACACTAAATTCATTCGAAGCGAAATAGAACAAATTTAAAATTGGAAAAAAAAATGACGCCTTATCATTTGTTTTTCTCCACAAGTATTTTGCAAGTTGCACAACTTGTCAGTGAGCCGAGTTCCTTTATAAAAAGTATATTATTTATAAAAATGCCTAGATGTTTTATGAAAACTGTGCGTTGCAAACAATATCGTCAAAAGGACAGTGGTGGACGTGATTATAATATAGTCTCGGGTATGTTCTATGAATGGATGTTTCTAGAATAGCTTCTGGGTACGAACTAGGGAGAGGGTCTTATAGGTTATTTAATTAATCTAACAAGAATAATTACAACACACATACAATATTACATTAGCTAAAGTAAAATAGTTATTAGTGAAATAGAGAAGCTAAAATAAATTTCCATTGCAGCCCCTCGTCGTACAAAATTAATAAAAAAACATAATCATATATTAAGCAATAACGAAACTCTATACAATGATAAAGTGCCAATACAAATGAGGTTTGAACTGAAATTAATAAAAAAGAGTCAATTTACGCAAACATTCATCGAGAACGAAAAATATGAGTACGCATCCGAATCCGAGAGAGGCACTAAAACGCCTGAACATAATAAAACTTGCGATGAAGCAAACGAAAACTGCAAATATAATCTCCGTTCAGGCGTTATTAGACGTGTACGAAGAAACAGAACGAAGTCGAATGCGGTTAAAATTAAAAGCAGGAAGGAGCCGCTTGCACCAATTTTAGTTGAGATTGAGAAGAATAGAATCCGCACAAAAGGTGGGGAAGAGATAAATAAAATTGCTGAGAAATTAAAAAGCTTAATAAACAGCAAAGAAAACGAGAAACTTGACAGCGCATTGTTGTCTTGCAGTGTCGAATTTGAACGTACAATAATGTCTATGGAAGTAAAAGGTAAGTTTTTCTTATTATAGAAGTTTAATTCTGTTCCTAACCTAGTTAACGATATTTTAGCTTGTATCAAATACAAATTGTATTTATCGATTTTTATATATTTGAATAATGTTATTTATTTGGTTTAGGATTACGGCGTTATATGACCCTAGTACAATTAGTATTGGTAGCCATTCTACCAATTTCGTCATCTATACTGTAGCCCAGTGATTCTCAACCTTTTTGTTGTTGTGACACACTTAGAATTTCGTGGCACAAAAAGTGCCTCGGCAGAGTGGTTTAAAATCACTGTTATAACCAATCGCAGTTTCCGATTTCAATTAGCGTAGTTTTATAATTAATAAATAAATTGTATACAATAATATTTTATTGCAAAAAGAATTTATAAAAATTTTATAAGAAATACATTTTTCTTAAATTTATATTATTAGTTATTACAAAACATTTTGTATATTAAATTTTGTTATATTATTATTTTTTGTTAATATAATATTAAATGGCAAATCGTTGTATATCTGAGCTCTCCACTACACTTTTCTTTCCATTTGCAAAATTGAAAAAACCGAGTTTTTGGTTTTTTATTTTTATCTTTAACAAAAAATATTTTCTTTTCACGAAATTTGGTGAAAACTTACCTTATTTTGTGTCAAAGACACTGTAATTTTTTGGATTTGAAAAATTTATTTTTTCACCTTATTTTAATTTAATATCCAAAAAACCACCCTAATTTTCAATCGAAAATTCACGCGTCAAAATATCTGCTCAATTTCAAAAATTATTTTTTTATCAATATGTACAATTTAAAGCTATTTATTTCAAACGCCTTCGCACTTGCAGATGTACTTGCCACTGCAAACAAATTGGAACAGTCGGAAATACAAAGCGGGATCATACGAACAACGAGAAGTAACGATACTTTGAAATCGAAGAAACGTCAACTACGAAACAATCAAATGTGCGTCTTCTGCGGGGGAGACTATCACGATAATTTAGAAGAATATCCAGCCAGAG
>JAPWLS010001946.1:0-72815 GCA_028551675.1 Tineola bisselliella
AAATCATGCATTTGCAGATGCTTCAGTGCTGCAACCGCTGAACAGAAGCGCTCTATAAATGTGTCCAACGCGGCACATGAAGCCTGTGAAAACGGTTTGAACTGTAATATTTGTTCGAGGTAGTTAGAGGCGATTTGTCTTTTGTCTTGATATTTAGACAATAGAGTTGCCCATATTAATTTGTAATTATCACCGTTGGGTGTTATGCCTGAAACAACGGACAATGCCCTTTGTGACAGATGACCGACCAAATACTGTGTTTTCTGCGAGTCTAAGAGGTTGGGATTTTCGTGTATTAGAGTTTTAAAGTTTTCATAAAATATATTCCAGTTATTTATTTCCCCGTTGAATACTGGGATTTTAAGCGGCGGTAGTTCCACCTTTGGCACAACAACGGGTGCTGTTGTATCCGTACGAGGTTTACTTTTGAGATTCCCGTATTTATTAATTTGAGATTTGATTTTACTGTAAATATCATTTAACGTTTCGAGATATCTGAAGTCGGGGTCGAAGTCCGCGTCAACGGTCGCGCACTCCATATTTAAATCATCAACCGTTTTAACGAACATTTCTTTTGTTTCGTCTATGGTCACTGCAGATTCGAGGAATGTAGGAATAAAACTGGGATCCTTTTCTATCGATTTACTTAAATCATAACACTTTTGTATTATGGCGAATAATGATTGCCGTTTTTTCTCTAAAACGCGAATCATGGCAGAGTTTGTCGAGGTATTGGTTTTTGGGCGAGACATTTTATATTCAAATGTATATGTAGTGTCTATTGAAAAGTGTAATTTGTAGTGTAATTTTGCGGATTGATGTGAGGTATACGGGTCGATGGACCAATGTTGCGGCGGTTTATGCGGTAAGGAGGTGTAAGGAAAATCAGTCAAACCTGATGGTGATGTAGCTCGCTGATCTCCTCGGATTTTCAAGTGGACTGTATATTGCGCTGGTTTACACTATCTTCAAACACTTTCGACACGACGGGTTACGCGGTTTTGAGTATTATTTCGAGGGTGGCGGCGTGTATCGCCTTGCGGTGTTCGTTTTCCAACTGACTCTTCAGCCGACTGATAGGCTTCAGGAAAGGGTGCGGAAAGTAGGGGGTGATAGAGGGTAGTTTATGCGTGCGTGCGAGTTTGTTTCCATACAAATCGTTTGAAGCGAACTCGGTTCGAAAGCCAGACTAAAATTCATGATAAGCCCACAGATGACGATGCTGGAGAGGTACTAAAAGTATAGTTAATTAATAGCTACTAAAAGGTTTTAAACTAAAAGTTTATTTTATTATTGTTTTAACGTTACCCAGCATGATCTTCCGTAGTACTTATTAAAAACTCACTACTTTATGAAAAAATTACAATACATGACTGAAATTTTTTAACCTTAGAACCCCACCAAAACTTTTTTGTATTGCTTTATTAAGTTAAATATGATTAATTAACAGTATTTTTGTACAAAAAATAATAATTGACAAATATTTTTTTAAGCATACTAACTTGAAAATTCCAGGGCCAATTTTGAAAGTATTTATCCTTGTGTATAGTGTAAGGATTTCCTTCATTCTCCTCGATGGAAGATGATGATGAGTTACTCGAGGAATTCGAGTCTGAACTAGACCAGGCTCTTCTAGCCCGACGACCGTTCATCTTAAAAAAAATACATTTTTTTGTTTTCTTAATGATCACGTTGATGACCACCGATGAACGAGTGTTCATTGTGCAGATTGATAGGAGTTCTCATTTGAATATCACGGTTAGCATTCACCCAGTTACCAGTAGCTATGCTAATATGTCTATGTCTATAACACATGTATAAAACACAGTTATACAACATTCCGCATTCGTTTGTGACCGTTCGTTAGTCAAAACAAAAGAGAAATGAATAAATTGTAGAGAAGCTTATGTTTGTACACATTTTTCGATTTATTGATTGATGTATCAACAGATTTTCTGACAAATATTTTGACCCTTATCCGTTTCGATATACAAACTGTGACGTCATTTATAGCTGTGATCAGACTATACACAATTTTTATATTTATTTCAATATTATATCAAATTTAAGACCGTTTGTACATCAATATGTCTGCAGCCTATACTTAAATTTTCTAAAAAAAATTTTTTAATCTGTTAATGATTAATGAATACACGTTATATTTTTATTAAAATAGACAAAGATTACGATATTATGTATTTATTTTGGGTGTTATAATAACATGTATGTGTTGTCCTTTTCTGGTTCCCAGGGGACAGGGTCCCAGTTATTGTATTATATTTATATTTTAATTATAAATGTTCCTAAATTGCATTGCCCGATACTAACACTGTTTCTCCTATGACAACTGGTTATCAGGAAGAAATTACTTTTAGTGATAAGATCGCCAATTGCTCTAAATTTGTTTCTTATGAGTTAAATTGTAGTATTATTATTTTTAAAGCAATAAACGATTTATTATTATTATTATTATCAATATTTAAAATATTATTTAAATTCATGAAAGCTACCTATGCTATACATATAGTAATTTATATGAATATATAGCTTTAAATAATATTACAATAAATAAAATAATAATACTTTTCTTTTATTTGAAATAATATAACATTTATTTTTTACAATAAAAACTCAACGAGCCAAACCAATGATGCTTACATAATGTCCATTTGCGAGCGTTCTTTTCAAATTTAACCTGAAAATTGTTAAAATACTTTTTAGATTGTTGTCAGAATATTTAGACTGAAAATGTCTTTTCAATTCATTGTTTTATTAACCGTTCAACCTTTTTGTTACTCGAGTGTATTTCACGATTAATTTATTTAATCACAAAAGTATTGTTTATTTTCTAAGGTGAACAGCCTTTAAACAATTTATTGACGTAATTCGTTTTACTTTATTATTTTTAGTAAATAATTGTAGTAATTATTGAAATAGTTAAAAAGCTACATAAGGGGTCATTCAAGTATTACGTAAGCGCTTGAGGGGGGCGGGGGAGTCTTTGCTTTGCTTATTTTTGATGACATGGTGGGTGGGGGGGTCGATAACGTGATTACGTCAGCAATTATATGAGTAAAAAAAAAGAATACATTAAAAGAAAAATGCATATAGGTACCAATGATTACGTAAGCATGGAAGGGGGGGGGGGGGGAAAGAGGTTTGCTTACTTTTGCTGACAAGGGGGGGGGGGGTAAATAATTGTAAAAAATCTGCTTACGTAATACTTGAATGACTCCTAACAGTAAGATATATAAAATCGTTTATCATATTAAATTCTCACAGCACTAGTAGTTTTGTCTACCGACAATTGTAATAATATATTATTCATTAAAAAAAATGTTTTTGTTTAGTGATAAGATCGCCAATTACTCTAAATCTGTTTCGTATGAATTAATTTGTATCAGCATTGTTATTATTATGTTTTTAAATCAATAAAGTATTTATTATTATTATTATTATTATATAAAGAAAGAATTGTGCCCTGTCAATCTAGATAGAGCACTTTCATTTGCTCAAGCTGGCATAGTGGGAGCGACTGTACTATTTAAAAATTGTCTAATACTAATCTAAATATCTAATAAGATTTGCTGTGAACTATTTTTTATTTTCGATATTGCTAGAAAGAAAAGTTTTAGAGAATAAACCTATGAAATTATAATCTTTTGATATTAAATGGATACATACTCAGTTATTGAAGATTTTGGTAATAGTACCTGAAAATGTATACATAATTGTTTTAAAATATTACTAATTTCTTTCTTTTATTATAGCACGTGTATAATAATACAAAATTCATAATTTAAAACAAAATTTCAAGACGCAAAATAGAAACGAAATTTACCACAATCGGTTGACTTGATTTCTCTTGAGTCCTGTAAGGTTTTTCCCATAGTACATTCCACGGTTTATATCTGTAAATAATACAAACCAAAGCCTAAAATAAGTAACACCGTTTGTTTTTATTTTTATTTTCTTTGACAGTACTACGACTTTTATTTGACATAAAATCTATGGAGAATATTTGGTGAAAGCGATGTACATTTATTCGGTGACGGATTGTAAATTAGAACCTGTCTGTATTTTTATTTTACTCTATGTTCTTTTTATATCTGCTTGTACTATCTACGTATAATTGTATATACGTCCGTCTAGTATTAGCCTAATTCTATTCTAACAATTCGTAGTTATTTTCTCTCTACCAAAAATTAAGACGGTACCAATGTAACTTTGTTATATGTACTTTGGTCGCACAATACCTATAGTATCATATTATAGGCACACAAAGAGTGGTATGCAGACTGCTGATGGCATTAGCCCAGTGTGCCGTCCCGGGGAAGTACCACCACTTTCAAGCGGAACATCCGTGAAGTGAGCTACCTAGTCGCGTTTCGGGATCAGCTTGGAAGTAGCCGGGATAACGAGAGGAGTGTGCCCTGTTAATTTGGACGGAGCACATTCGTCTCCTCAAGCCGGCATAGTGGAGTCGACTGTTGCGCGCGGACGTCTGTCTGTGGTAACAGTTGTCTATGCTCATGGACCGCACTTTAGCTTAACATCAGGCGGAGTGTGGTCATAAGCTGGGCTTTCAATAATAAAAATAAAATAAAATAATAATAATAATAACCCTTTATTGCACAAAATAATACATATAAAGAAGAACAGAAGAAAAGAAAGAACAAAAGAGGGCCTTATCACTAAGCAGCGATCTCTACCAGCAACCAAACCAAATAATCATAGTTTTCCAAGTGCAAGCCTTTTGTAAATGCAATCTCATTTATCTATTGGTTTCTAAAACATATCACAGCTATTAGCGGGATGGAAAGAAAAACACGTGGTTTATATTTGGTGGGACACCACATTATATGGTTTTAAGCAATACAATTAAAACACAACATGCATACAAATATTTAAGTAATAATTAAAGATATTATTAATAAATAAATAATTACGCATAACCATCTTAGTAGAGATATGCTAACAAAAATATTGTAAGGAACATCAACAAAACTAAAAATAATAATTAATTGTTTGATCATTACCTGTTTTTCACGGTAAAAAATTTAGGTGGTCTATTTGGAAATGGATATCCTGGCGGTCGGAAATATCGTTCGAGTTCGTCTTTATGTTGTAGAATTGGTTCTTCATACCTCCTTCTGTCCCTTACAATGTCCTGCAATTAATTAAAAAATTACTTTTCTTATCTTAGAATCTTAGATATATTTTTTTCCCTATTTGTTGTCTATTTTGCTGACTGCCAGCATCCTTGTTTCCCCGCCACCTTATACACTATACACGCGCTCAGAACTCCGCCGACAAATAAATTATGCACCATAAATATAATTTGGGTTATCCAGTTACCATCGCAATCAAGGATCAACTCATCATATACCAGCATAGGAATTTATGAATTCGCTCCGGAGACGACAGTGGAAAAGAGGGAAAGCCGAGCCAATCGCAACTACCTTCCTTCTATTCCTGGTTACTGTCCGTCAGCCAGCATTTTATACCACACAGTTAATGAAGACGAAAATAAATAAATTTAGATGGAAGAAATAAAAGAATAACAAAAAAAAAATGTAAAAAACAACGATTCTCTATCACCAACATTCTTTTGAACAAAACGTAACTTGGAACTTTGTGAAATCGTAACCAACTAAGTATAAGTACTATATTTGAACACAAAACTAAGAAATGATTACTTGACTATTACAAACAAAAACAAATTTATAATACTAAATTGGCTTATATATACCTAAAATAATAGCATTTTTAAATTTAGTTCTCCCGGTATCAGGGAAAAATTGTCGATGCGGCGAACAAAATTTCTTGTTCAAAATGTAATTTTGTTCATAAAAGTTTCTATCATGTTCTTTGTTTGTTGCAAAAGATACGAAGCAATCTTGTGCCTTGGATTGTATTTACTTTTTGTTCCGTTTGCATTTCCCATATAAATTGTACCTATGATTATATGATATAGACCAGCGGTTCTCAAACTTTTTTGGCGAAAGAAAAAGCCTTAATATAATTATAAAAAACTGATTTATATGTATTTATGAATAATCATATTGCAATGTAATATTACGTAATATTTAGTTGGAATATTTAGATATAACCTTATAACTCCCTTTGGTAGATATTTTTTGTAGTATTTTAGCCCTAGGGCTACACACTTTGAGAATGGCTGATATAGACGACACGATAAAGACATTATAAGGGATGAATTTCTTTTAATAATTATCAGGTCATACAACGAATTCATTAAAGCCTACTGTAACACATCTATTGTTTAATAACCAATAATCTAAGTAATTAATGTGTATGAAATTATATTTCTCATAATTACCAATATATTTTTTCTGAAATCTGAATTCATTAAACGCGAGAACAACATGCCGTAACTGAAAGTTTAAAAAAATAATTGTATATAGTTTTAATAAAATTGGGTCAGAAATTTTCCTAATGGCTTAACTTTGGCCGCTACTCACTGGCGACCGTTGCCAACAGAGTTTCTGTAAATTTAACTACCTTTCATACGATTAAGGATACATCTCACATTTTAGGAAAATAATATTAAGGAATACTAAAAAATCGTAGGCTTGTAAGACTAAGCCAGCATAGTGGTGGTGTCTAATAATAAAACAAATTATACTTACAGTATACCTAGGTTATTCCGGTTTCCGTATACACTATGATCATTGACATATTTCTTTGATGGTTTTGGTGTAGCACTTTCCAGGACAATTTCTATGGGTTTATTAGTAGTCGATCGCGGATAATATATATTCTGTAAGTAGAAAGTATTATGCGTGTACTAGCGCTAACTAATGTGTTTAATGTGTGTTATATTTTGGATAGCCCCATCTAGGGGCGAGTAGCAACACTTATAATTCACAACAATTATAATTTTAACTTAGTAGATATAACATTTGTAGGTTTAACACGCGATCGAATTATAATACAATAATAGATGCCAAATAGTTTTCTGACGGCTTTTGTTTGACAATAAAGCCTTTTCAATTTATACTGTCACTAATTCTACTTATTCATGGTTTACGTTAAAACATAGAACACCTTCGAAAGCGACTGAAGTTTAGTCTCAAAGTATTTTGTCAGTGGACTCCATTACCTCTTACCAATACCCTATTTTCAATTCCAAAGGTACTGACCGATATAATATTGCATGTTTTATGGTGATGTTAATTCACCTAGAAAACCATTTTCCAGTGGTACATTTCACAGTAACAAAGCCAGTTCAGTTGAAATCTCGTTTACAGAAGTTTACAAAACTACAACAGAAACCTATTCCGTCCAATGTTGTTTTGTTAACAAGTCAAAAGGATTTCAACTTTGTGACGTTTTTCGGCTTCCAAAATACTGGAATGCACACAGAGTTCACGAGTAAGGACTTTAAGAACTTTTCGATTAAATTGAATGTAACGCCTGAATTTTTAGCAATTTTAAATATGGAGAATGTTGGTTTTATAACTACCCACAAGCGTAAGTGATAATGACAATATTGACTCATTTCTTTGTCTTTGCTTAAATATCTATAGCGAAGTGGTTAGTGCAATCGAAATTAATATCACTTCATTATTTATTGTAGAGTTAATAGTAATAAAAGTACTGTGACTTGTATTACGTTTTTTTAAATCAAGTTTATTGTTTGGAATCTTAATCGTGAACGACTATTATAGTCCCAAGTAAACATTTACTTAATACATACTTCAAAAGCGCTACTATATACCTACATATACAAAAAATAAAACTACTATGCCTTCACCACTTTATACCTATATCAATTTAAACAAATATGACGTTTCCACAGGTTATTAGGTTTTCATTTATCAAGTGTACAATTTATAAAAAATGCAGCAATAGTTGGTCTATTATTAGTATTGTAATACTAGTAAATTTTAAATTATAGCAGATGCGATAAATTATATGTGATTTGATCTGGGTGTTAGGCGTAATAATTTGATTTTAGTATTATTGTGCAGAGATAAAATTGCTTATAAATCGTTTTGTTTAAGTATAAACTTGATATACGAGGAGAAATTCAGAGTTGAAAGAAACATTGCGAACATAAAATTCCATCTTTATTTATAAGAATTTAACAACTTCGTCTGCTTTCAACAACACCTTGATTTATAGCGGCAACACTTATTTACTAGAATGTAACTTCTAAAAAGAAAATACTAAAAGATTATAAATAATGCCTTTTGTATTACAGAAGTTGCTATTTACAATTGTACTAAAATAATAATAATAATAATACAGAAGTATAAATACTTTTACGAGTTTGACAAAATAGCTACTAAACAAAAAATAAAAGACAACTTTTTTGGATAAATTTTGTTCATTTGTTTTTGGACGTGATATTTATATATATTTCAGAAATGTTATGTAACGGTTTATTTTTGTCCAATGGTCTGAATTATCAAGTATAAATTCAAACGCCTAAATCTGAAAAATGTACTAAAAAGCACGTCACAACAGTCCAAATTTTCGACGTAGATAATTGGAAAGTTGATTCAGGGAGTACAGAAAATTGATTTCCAATAATCCGTTGTGGCTGAAATAACGTAGTCGGTTCCATTACAAATTATAATTGAAAAATACTTACGGCAACACTGAAATTTAAATGCTGAAAATATGTTGAAAAATATTATTTTTTAATTTAAATCAGTTTTCATTATTAAAATACTTTTTATGAAGTTTTGTTTCAAATTTCGTCATTAAATTTCGTCGTAAAAAGGCGGTCATAATTAAAATGTAGGTACTCGTTTCATTTTCTTAGAAATACTTATTTTAAAAACTTTTTAGTAATATCTGAATATATAAATATATAAACACTTACAATTATGACTGTAAACAAAATTGCTAACTTCATTGTAATAATAATAATAAATTCATTTGTTTTATTGTAAGTCACAAATGCAATCGATAACGTAACTTTTACATATTATTAAATATTGAAATCAAACCGTGAAATTAAACTCCCATTATCATAATATTACTTGAAACGTAAACCACGATTTTGTGGTACGTAGAATTAAGATAAACGCAAAATAATACTTACGCCCTGAATACAGTACTTCTTTACTTAACACCTCAAAAGTAATATATTATATGCGATATTTCACGCATTAACGTATACTGACCGCTCTCAAAAACTTATGAAGAAACCAAATGGGATTGAACGAGCCACTTCTGAGATCCTCGACTTTGCCCAGCGTGCCCTATCTTCATCGTCATTGAGCCGAGACCTCTTCACTTTGCGCTTGAAGGCCGAATACGAGAGCCTTTTCATTGCCAAGGGTTATTTCGCAACATTGAATATTTAATTGAGTACGTAAATTCGTGTTAGGTGTCTAATATAGGTATATTCATTTTCTTTATGAGAAATTTGACGCATTGCCTATAGCAGCGGTTCTCAAACATTTTTGGCGAAGGAAAAAGCCTTAATATAATTATAAAAAACTGATTTATATGTATTTATGAATCATATTGCAATGTAATATTACGTAATATTTAGTTGGAATATTTAGATGTAACCTTATAATCTCCCTTTGGTAGGTATTTTTTGCAGTATTTTAGCCCTAGGGTTCCGCGGAACACACTTTGAGAATGGCTGGCCTATAGTATATCAACAAATGCTATTATAATTTTATTAAATGCATTATATGGTATGTATTGCGTACATTGTATGCATAATCATTATTATATATTTATTTTGTTTCATCTACAAAAACATACTCGATCCGTATTCCAATTGGTATTCAAATTGGTTTTGTCATTTCGACGTGGTTGGGAGATCATATATTGATCACGTATAAAACATGATAATACTATAAATTATTGATCCAGTTGAAGGTATATTTACTTGATTAACGACAACGATGTTCATTTGTCATTCGAGAGTTCGATGGAATTGTCAACAACGTAACTTAAAATCACAAACGTAGAATAACAAATGGCGAATACGAAATTCTGAATAACAATCTAAAAATAGATTTTGTCTAACTTCACTATCGGCTTGCTCCATCTAAAATGACAATTAAAACATTTGAACTTTTAATGAAATGCTCATTTTGTTTTATAGCGGCTCTTTGTCGCGGCTTGTTTCTGCATGACAAAGAAATTACTATAGCAATGAGTTATAAACACCGCATATATTTATTTTGGTTAACTTTAATAAAAGCTAATATTACGAACATATTGGCCTGAAATTCTTTAAATAATGTTCAACATTTGAGGCGTAAACATATTGTTCTGTATAAAATTATGTTTGCCTTAATATAAAAATTATTGCTTCGGGAATCGGGATAGACTTCATATAATGTCAGTCATTCTCCTTTGTTTAATATTTCTATATTGTCAGTAATTTGACTGTGAACAAAGGCGTGTGTTTAATACATTGTATTAGTCATATTTGGTCAGTCTGTGCTATGCTCGCGTGAAGAATTGAGGTCCGTGGTAGTAATTTAAAATTTCCCTAGTTTATTACAATAGTACGTTTTCTATATTATCATTGTAATGTGGTCTATTTGTAAAAGGTTTATCTAATCTAAATTTACTATGAGGAAATCGTTTTCATTAAATATTGTTGTAATCGCTTGTAATGTGTTTGCGTGTGTGTGTCTGTTTGCGTGTGTGTGTCTGTTTGTGTGTGTGTGTGTGTCTGTGTGTGTGTGTGTGTCTGTGTTTGTTGTATTAACTTGTAAATATATATACTTCTTTCATTTGTGTGTGCAATTCTTTTTAGTCAATATTGTGATCCTTAAATGTTTCTCTGTTGTCCGTAATTGGTTGTTAACCAATAGCGTCCGCAGGTGTAACTCTGTAATTTTCTTCTCTTCTTATCTTCTTTATAAATATTCCTTCTCTTTCTTCTATTTCCTTTAAAAGATTAATAGCTCGTAAATTTGGCCATGAATTTGACGTGTATTATTATAGTTTGTACAATTACTACTATTTTACTGTTAGCAAAGTGAGTCATTAGACTAAGAAATTCCTTTAAACGATAAGATTATAATTTATGACAATTCTTTTAATAATATTTAATTAAAGATTAACTAGGTTCATGATTATGTATGAAATAATTGTCTTTTATTTTGTAACGAAATTAAATTATATTAAAACTTATAAAAATAAATAAATTATTATACATAGATTTAAATAGGTGGTGGAACTTTCTTGGTAAAACTACCAACGACATTTCCTGGTGGGTAATAGTTAGCAACGACATAAATCTGCCCTTCTTTAGATTTCGCCATTCCAACACCAACTTCTTTACTATCTTCCCAAATTACTTGAGTAAAATGACCAGAAGCCAAACTCTTTGGTTCTCTTCCAAAAGTATGATCTTTAATTTCACTGTACCATTTATCAACTGGATCTGCGCCCGTGACCTTAAAATTAGGGTCCGAAGACCAAGCGAAATAAATATTTTCCCCATAATCGTTTTGATCTCTATGTTCCATTTTGCCTTTCTTTACTAGGATTTTCGCCCATTCTTCTGCATATTTATTCAATTTCCTGCTGAGCGTTAGAGGTGGTACGCCGTGTTTCCTTCTGTACTCATTATGTGTATCAAGAAATTCAGCTTCGAATGAGTCGTCCGAACTAGTTTTCAGCTTATTAACAAAATCTGTGGCTAGATCGCCTATGTTTTTATTACTCTTTGCAGAGGTTACTGAACCAGTAGTAGAAAGTGCATTATGATTTGACTCAATTACAGAAGATCTTATGTGATGTGTTTTAAATTGATTAGCTCCAGGTGGTAAAACATTTTTGGAAAATTGTCCACTGTAATTGCCTGGTGGATTGTAATTAGCGACTACGTACAATTTTCCAGATTTACTTTTAGCATTTCCAATTCCTAATTCTTTAGTATTTTTCCATATTATTTGAGTAAATAATCCAGAAACTAACACTTCTGGTTCACGACCGAATGAAAAATCATTTATTTGGCTGTACCATTTATCGACACAGTCTTTGGCGGTTATTTTTACATTAGGATCAATTGACGATCCGCAATAGATACTTTCTCCATAGTCTGTATTTTGACTATAGCTCATAGCATCACGCTTTGCTAGTTCCTCGGCCCATTTTTGGCTGATTTTGCATAGCTCTTTACTGAGAACTAATGGAGCTACTCCGTGTTCCCGCCTATATTCGTTGTGAGCTGCGAGCGCTTCTATTTCAAATTCATTTGTTTTACTGCTAAATAGTTTATTCTGAAACAATATTAAAATAAATAATTTTAATATGTATTAAATACATCGTGTTTTATCTCTACAATTATCTTTTAATGAACAGTAATGTGGAAAATATTCCACTTTTATTTGTTTAGTATCAAATAGACTCTCATTAATATTGCTATATAGTAGGTATATTCACTTTACCTGAATAAACTGGCTTAAACTGAAGTATAGTTATTTAGAAATAGTATAGGCAGAGATTGCTTTGTATAATTTTCTTACATAATAAACATGACTAGTTGCATTCTATTAACAAAATACTCGGAAAACTTGACATCGGTCTCATAAAATACAGGTCTAATAAAACTATACGTTTGTTAAAACAATTGAATTGAATATAAAGACTGAATAAAGAACAATAAATACCATTTTGACTCGTAAACTTTAAACTACTCTCGCAGATGCCCTTGTGACTGATGTGTAGCAGTGAGTCCTGACCAATTTATGTGTCCCAGTTGCTAACTTAATTTAACGTGACATTATCCCAACACAAGTACAAATGAATAAATGGCAAGGCGTTTACTACACATCAAATGGAAATTCATGTTATCAACTGATATGATTAGGGCGTTAAGGAAATATACGTTTTCTGATAATAAGCTTTATTGGTGTTCATGACGTTCTTCTTTTTTCTTAGTATTCTGCATTTTTTGTTTACAACTATAGAGATAAATATAACAACATGATTTCCTCTTTTAAATTGATTATACATTCTTCTTTTTATATTAGCCTAGCATATAATAACACTCCGCCTAATGTTAAGCTAGAGTGCGGTCCGTGAGCGGAGACAACTGTTTCCACAGACAGATGTCCGCGTGCAACAGTGGACTCCACTATGCCGGCTTGAGAAGACGAATGTGCTTAATCCAAATTCATACACTCCTCTCGTTATCCCGTTACATTCACATAATGTATAACGTTTTCTTTAGCAAGTAAGCCGCACTACGATATATTGAATTATGATTCAATATACAATATTTGTTAAGAAAAAAAATACAGTTTAATAACGTACCATTTTCCTTGTAAATATTAATTTAATTAAACAGGTCTTTCTGTGTCTAGATTTACTATAAATATAAATGAATATAGGTTTATATAGAATATTTATATATTTGATTCCTTTATTAGCTTTGTGTGTCCGAGCCCTTATCACGGGCACATTCGATAATAATTTAGATACGGTAGGATTACGTGTTCGAGCGACCTTCCTTGAAAATGCAAAAATATATTTTTCGCAGTCAATTGTGGTCAAGATAAAGCCGTTTTTAATGATTTTGTTTTTATTCACCTAACGATTGGCACGTACGGAACGTGTTTGTTTTTTCTTTGTTTTATATTCCTAGATTTTATTTTTATTGTCAATATTAACATACATACATGGCGATCGTGACCTGGTGGTTAAAATAGGAGAATTCCCGTGATCGAACTTCCGTGTCATAATCTAACTTTGTTTAATACATTTTATAGAAACAATAAAAATAGAATTTATATTAAAGCTAAAAATGCAATAGAAATTAACCGAATGCCAACTTTACTGTCTAACTAAAATATCAAGTCTAAATTCTCAATTTAAATTTCAATGAAAACATCCGTTAGGGGAATGAAATAGTAAATAAAATATATTGAACCAGTTCACTGGGTCAATGAACGACAAGAATCAGATGTGAGATAACATCTTTAGTTTACTACAATAGTTTGTTAATAAAGATAATATACGAATATACATCATCATCTACTTATACATATGTATTCATATTTAAAAATCGAAAAATTCACTATTGGTTGTTTACAAAAACACGTGTAACTCGTAGATAATTAAACAAAATGTTATAGACAGTACTACCAACCTAGGAAGAAAAATTTACCTGCCTTCCTAATGCCCGGGAGTTTTAAATAACAATTTCACCTTACTTTTTGATCACAGTAGTATATCCTCCACACGTCGCAATGTGGCAAATACGTGTTAATAAATAATACCAAACAAAGTCGTCGCCACGGCAAGCGTCGCCACCCCAACGATCCGGTTTATACCCGCGCCAATAGATGTTTCACATCAATAATATTGTTTTGATACTCTGATTTTTGCAAGTGTGATTTTTCTAACCTTTGGATGTCACTAGGTGACAGTAAGTTTAATTTTAATTGTAATTGAAAATCATTCAATGAGCGCACCGAATAACTTTTTAGTTCTTTCAGGCGTTACTCGGATTATTAAAGGAAATGATTTTTCTCACCTTATGGATGTACAACACAATAAGGTCGACGCGTAAGTTTAATTCAGGAATTAAGCAAAATAATTTTAAATAATTTCCTTTAATAACTTTTTGTCACCGTGATATCACATTCATCATAGTAAGCTCAGTCACAATATTTTCATAGCACTTTAATTAAATTAATTAAAAATCACAACAAGAAAACCCGAAACTGTTAGTTATTAAAAATTAAATTAAAGTTATTTTTTGTTTTGTTATTTTGAATTGTTATTAAATTTTTTTTCTGAATTAAAATTCAGTTTTTTTTTAAATAATTCTATGTATAGGCTGTGATTAACGAGTTTCTTGTGGTATTCTTCTAGTCATATGCCTTTCCGAAGTCATGGTAGAGTCTAACGATGAGCAAGCGCACGCCTTTAGTGCCTATGCTAATAAACTATTTTCATTTCATTTCAATAAACATAATATTTATATTTATTATAGATATTTTGTGTGTATTGAAACAAGAATTACTATATATCCATTTATATTAATATAGAAATAAAATAATTAAGTACCTACAACGGTAAAAAAAAACTTACAAAGATGCTACATCCGGGAACAGCACACGGCAGTTTCATTTCAAATTTATAAACACCAAAACACTTCTATTATTCGAGAACAAAAGAATACTATAATACTTTATTATTTTTGTTACACTCTGCATTTAAACATGGAGTTTGTTGCTTGAATGTTATCATGATTTCCAGAGACACTAATCTAAGTGTAAGAAAAAAAAAATGAAGATAACTTTAAATTCTTATCTGCATGTAATTTACGAAATTGCGAGTACGAGGCGGTCACCTGTGAGTAGAATTCAGCTATAGGTTGATAAAAATGTAGATAAATATCAATAAATATATAGGTATTTACTAATTTTATCATCGAATAATAATATAGTCTTATATACGAACATAAAATTATGTTGTTTTTTTTAAAATTATTGATGAATTTTATGCCTATAAATAATAATTTATTACTTATTAAAATTCTCCGTCAATAATGTCAGTCTTGAACTTTACTAAAATTATTTAAAAATAATAAATTCATATTTATTGTCTTAGACAACACTCATATTCATACAATGCACTGAATTGATATTAAAAAATTTAATATGAAATTGCGTTTATTTTATTTTTAAGGCGCTGTCATGCTAGCACACTAACAAAAGGTATATGAAATAGCCATTTGTATTACATCCATACAATATCCGCAGATCTCCCACAGCGGCAGCAACTCCTCCGCTCATAGCTCGCACGACTTAACGTCAGGGGAGTGCGGTCACTACACACGCTAGTACACTCGTAAAAATAGGTATATTACGTGAAGTTGACTATTTAGTACAATATAAGTTACATAAAATTCAGTTTACAAATAAAACATATTTTACATTAAACTAAAAACGAAGACCTGTGGCGGTCGATTCTACTGGCCGAAAATACTTATTTAACAAGATTTGGGGTTTTGATATTTATTCTGTCAGTGTCATCTTTCTTGTTTTTTTCTTGTCTTTTTATTGCCACAATGCATTGTGTTAATTGTCTTCTGAATATTAAGCGCATATAAACTGCTACCTCATCCTGTATAATGTTTTCAATGTAATGGTGTAATATGATAAGAATTTGGGAAATGTTTTATGACATTTACGCTGAAGGCTGTTTACGCAAGCGAAATTTGACCGACTTCCTAAATAAATAAACCTCCGTATTTTCTTCATCCAAAATATTAAAATTAACAAAAGTAATGAATGCTTATAATATAAATAATAATATTATATTATACGAAATTTATAAAACAAAATATTAATAATATTATTTGTTGTTACTTTATTTATACAAATTTAACATTATTTATCATAATTACAATAAATATATATCCAAGGGCCCAAAACCTGTCCTATGGGTATCAGGACCAGGACAACAGAAACATATAACACCCAGACACGAAACAAATATCTATTTTTAAAAATATACAAAATATATATAAATACACATTACAAATATATATTTTATTTTATATACAGTTTGCACACCTGTCTCGTTTGTTTGTATCTATTGACTACATCTTTGTTTAGGTCGGTAAGTTACATTGTAGCATAACGTACATGCTTTAGTGTTAATTAGATGTAGTCTTTCATAGCTGTCAGTTGGTTCCGGTGTTTTTGTTGTTAACTGTACCCCTGTTTGGCTTCCTTCACTGTACTTACATAATTTGAAATAGCGGTTCAACTTTGTAACTAGATACTCATTATAATTAGTGTTCCAATTAAGGTCGCGTGTGTAAAACTCATCGATTACTTACTTATCTCTCTCTAATCGTGATTGCATAGGAATCGCAAAATTAAATTCTTAGAACAATATTCCCTTGTTAATTAATATATGTAATGCTTTTAAATTGTATTAAGTTCGATCCGTCTAGTCGAGTTCCCTGAGGTATCTATGAGTGAACCAAAACTAAAAAACAAGGGTCTTTTCTCTCGTTTCACACTGCTTTCAGATGAATACCTCCCTACTCTAGGAGTGTAAGAGAAAATGAAGTGAAATCCATAGAGTGTAATTTCGAAGAATTTGCAGCCATCGTGTTATTATGACTCTTTTTAATTCTATTAAAGTTAAGAAATTACATTGTTTAAAGACAATTTCTATCTAAATAACTCAAGTTTTAAATAACTATGAACAAAAATTTGATTTTGAATAATTCAATTTATTTCGGATATTTTTTAAATGACTATTTGACTTGAGTCGCCCGAAATCAATGTATTAAGGCGTCTTAATATTAAACTTTATAATTTAATTTGGTTATCAAATTGAACATTAAAAAATGAATATTGGTAATAAATTTTCAATCAATTCATGACTCAAATTTCAATATATTAACTGTGGGCTTATCACGAATTTAGTCTGACTTTCGAATCGAACTGTCACAAGTAAAACGGATCCGTTAGCAATCGGGAACATGAATTTTTACTAACGACTAACGAGCACCAGCAATCTATCAAATGAACGAAGGATCGAGACGTTCGAAAATTAACAAAAAGTATCTAAAGTATTGTAGCTTTAAATCCGCGCGCGGTGGCGCTGCTCAAATTTCCATACAAATCGCTTGAAGCGAACTCGGTTCGAAAGCCAGACTAAAATTCGTGATAAGCCCACTGTAGTCTGAGGCAATTCGAGTTCACTATTCAACTAATTTAAAAGAAATACAACTTAATATACAATTGAGTAAGCTATTTTGGTCGTAGCAAGAATATTGTCTCAAGCGATATAAAGCCAATAGAAATATGGATAGTAAAGTTAATTAATTTAAATAAAACAATATCATTATGCATCTCTTTATTCGATTCTAATAAGTTTTTTATATTAAATATAGTTTTATAACCAATTTTATAATATGTTCCCTTTACTTATTGTTTATAAGTTTTTACACGAAATGTTATATTAATGTTTCAGGTGTTCAATTGTAAATGTTTAAAAATATATTTTTTAAAGGATTTCATTTTCCTATTTAAATGTATATTAAATTGTTTCTCTACAATTATTGGTGCAACGAGTTTATATTAGAGATTTTAATTTGTATAAATTATTAAATAAATCAATACAATATAATGCCTATACCAAAGTAGTAATTTATTCCCAATATCATAGACTTGGAGACCGAAGTACGTATAACAAAGTTACGTGGGGTAATTGATTGTTAACCCCACGTCGACTCTGTAATAAATTATTAATCACAAATAAATCAATATCAATATTTTTAGGATACTCCAAAAATAAATGTAAACAAGCGTCACCATTGAATTCATTCGCAAACAAAGTTTCGTTTAAATTAATGAATATAACGAAAGGGGAAGGTTATATTGTTTATGAATTGAAATCAACAATACAAAAGATTGAATGATAAAAGTCGCTCCTGGCTGATATATTATCAAGCCGAATTCGCGCCACAATTACGTTATATTCATTACTTTCTACTCGCGTTTAATTATTCTAAAACCTTAATGGTTAAAGTTATACCTACTACATCTTAAATCTTAGGTTAATAAAATTTTCATCACAGATGTTATAGACATCGAAAGATCAAACTGTAATGAGTAAAACTTCTCTTTTGTAGTTGATTATTCACGTTTATTAATTAAATAGCTAGGACCTATGAACACTGTCTTTGTAATCTTTTCTAACAATGCCGGTGTCGTCCACACCGTCCGACATCTTGCATAATTTCTCGGTACGTCCAGACTGACTTATTTAACACAAACAATGAATAAATATAGTAAAGTTACTTTTGTACCGACTACAGCTAGATATAGATTATATTTATCCCGCATGCGGGTATTTTCTTCCAATCCAAGCGTCATTACATGCGGTTTAATTATACCCCAATCCCCGCATGCGGTAACTAACGACCAATGTAAATACGTCATTGTACTTCCTGTCTCTGTTTTATTGTATATATATACACGTTACATAGTAAATGTCTGACCGGTCGAGATATGTGTCCACTTAAAATGTAGGGTCGTAGAGATAAAAATATGTAAAAATAAAACAGGTGGACTTGTAAATGTGGCAGATAACGCGCTCGTGCGTCAGAGATTTGAAGCCTCATCCGAAAAGAAATATGGAATTAAACGCGTTTGAAGTAAGCAGTTATCAATGAAACTTTACTATATGTACTTACTTTTATCAACACTATTCATTTGTTTGAATGTTATTTCATATTAAAAACAAAAGATTGTCATGCTAATAAATAACTCCTCGAAACGTACAAAACAAATAAAAAAATATATTAGGCAAAATTGAAATTACTTTTCAACGAATTTAGTTGGTTTATAATAATTTTCCTATTTATTCGTAAAAAAGATTATGTTGTGATTTTAAATTAAACGTCTAAATCAAAATAAAGAGGCCATTCTTTGTAAAGCAATAAAAACCTTATTGTTGATTGTTAAAAAATAATATAAAAATATAATTTTCTTTTTTGTTCCATTTTAATACATACGAAAATACAATACTTTGAGTTTCTTTTAAAATACAGAAAACAATACACTTTCCTTCAGGATTATCTTCGGACGGATTGCGGAGAAAAGATTTCGTTAAAGATAAAATGAAAACTTTTGTACAAATATTCATTTGTGAAATAAAACATAATTTTGTAGTCTAAGGCAGTGTTTCCCAAGCTTAGCCTTTATTTATTTATTCATTTATTTATATATTTTGGTCTCGTTAAGCGAAATTATACCCAATAATTATTTGGGAATTTGCATTTTTCGTTAAATTTAGCACCGAAATCTAGCATTGCATTTAAAATGGCCCGGAGCCAAAGGGTTAAACTCGTGTCGAGTCCATTTTTGAATTGCTTCCCTGTGGGACGTGGGCCCCACGTAGGGAAACGCTGGTTTAAGGTGTGTAAGATTAAGCAGTATATTTAACAAATAACTAACGAATAACTAGACGAAACTAAAACATTTCTTTACTCTACAGATGGGTATCAATATGTTACACCAACAACGGATGCCATAAACACGCCTTCCATATGAAATGGAATAATTCCCATAATAAATAAACACTTCATAAAAAGCCCATCATAATAATCCTCTCGATGCGGTAAGAGACAAACAGCGGTCAGTATTAAGGAAAACAAATAAAGCTAAAGAGAAAAGTAAACAGAAAACGTCACATGCCAATAAAAGGGTCGATCAGCCTACTGATTGATAACACGTATCTTTTTTGACGTGAGCGCTCAGTCGACCGTCACATTTTTGTGTCAAACCTATCCACATTTGTGACCCCTTTATCATCATCGAAGCACGTGATAGTTAATACGAAGACAAATACACGGTTGAGTAAAACGGATTTGTGACCCACTTTTATACCAAATCCGTTCTAATTATTAAAGCATTTTATTTTGAACACCAAACACTATGTATGAGATAGGTCATAGAGGCACTAGTCACTAAAAATTGGGACATAAATCGAGCAAACACGTGTTCCAAAAGCGATGGTTACAGATTAAAACTCTATCTATATGGGTCAACGACAGCGCTGTACAATACATTTACCTCGCAAAGGCGTACCTTAAAGTTATAAATCACGATTCGAGGTTAGTAATTTACCGTTATTACTGTTTTGTGAGCCATATTGTGTTCCTTTCATGTGTGAATACTAAAGTTTGAATGTTCGCTAAATAGATAGTGCAGAATAGTTTAAGGAAGCTATGACGTGTTATTGTACTTATTTATAGGCTATAACATTATAATCAATAGAAATTACATTATATATTACTAGCTTTTACCCGCGGCTTCGCTCGCATTTAAGTCATTAAATAAGTATCAGAGATCATTTCAATAGAAATGAATCAATATAATTCCAAACAGCTGAAACTATAGTCAGTTGGAAACTATAGTATAAAGTATTTTTTTTTTAAATGAAATGTATCCTATGTTACTTTTAGTAGCTCCAAAAATATGTGTACAAAGTTTCATAATGATCGGTTAAGTAGTTGTTGCGTGAAAACGTAACAAACACACTCACATTCACATTTATAATATTAGTATTGATTATTACACCAACTATATAAATAATTTTGTTTGTACAACTATACTAATAATATGTTTTAAAGTACATGTAATACTTTTAACATGAAAAGGGGTCGTAAAATCAAGAGAAAGTCGAAACTTGTTTGATGTTCAAACTAGTTGCAAATTCATCTGAGTTCCCTATCTCTTTCTAATGGATATTACGAAATAGTTCAACATAACTAACTCAACAAAAACAATTGTAATTTGATTGAATTGTTGTAAAGTTGATATATATTTTATAACGTTTTCTAAGATCTAATCTAGTGATAGGTCTCACAATGGATGAAAGACATTTAAATAAAACCAATAGTAAGCTGTATAAAGCCTTTATTATTAAAACAATTGAAGTTATTACTATTTTTTTTGTTTTGTATGTTAACATATAGGTATACTATAATTAAAAACCCCGATCAAATTACGTGTATACCTCGAGTATAATACGTTTCTTAAAACCAAAATGAAAGCGTACAAGAATTGGTTTGTCGTACTTGCCTATAATTTCGTTCCTATGGGTTGTAGCG
Organism: Tineola bisselliella; assembly: GCA_028551675.1. Lineage (NCBI taxonomy): Eukaryota > Metazoa > Arthropoda > Insecta > Lepidoptera > Tineidae > Tineola > Tineola bisselliella. Next base: position 21,611 of record JAPWLS010001946.1, read on the forward strand.
TGTTTTTTAAGCTTAAATTCTCCAATTAACAAGCTATCTAATGCTAATAATGACACTGGTTTATTTTTTTTTATTTGTTTATAAGTATGCCTAAGTTAGGCGTAGTCTATTACAATGTAAACATTATAGTAGATTTTATATAAACAAAAAAAAGAAAAGAAAAAAAATATATATAAAGTAATCCTCAATAATTAACACTGGATTTACCAGACCAGTCAAAATAACTGATCTTGCAAAATCAAATTAAAATTCCTACTGCATCTAACATTTTCTTTAATTCTTCTAATCTTCTTTAATCTATAACAGAAGAATTAGCTTTGTGAACTATATATGTTTTTATATATATTTGTAACAAAACCAAATTTTGGTAGAAATAGGTTCATTTACCAGAAATCTAGTGTTAAAAACCATCATAACAACACTGCGGCTAATACTATAAATAGTTCATTCGTTTTATAATATTATTGTAGTAGAAATGTGTAGATGGTTAACGAACAAGCTTTGTGCAAAATCAATTGAAGTTCACCAAAGTCGGTGCTCAAAGACTTTAATGCCTGCCCTAGTTTCGATTTAAAATCGATTCGTATTATTAAAAAATCCACTTTACATTTCAGTGTTATATTTTGACACATTTGCATTGATTTCTTTAAGTGAAGAATATTTGCTATCTGTAAACACTTCATGAAATAATTTACTACGACTTGTAATAAAAAATAAACAATTATTTAAATTATTTTATTAATACTAATATATACTTATAATATAGCAAGCCATAAAAGTATCTAAATTACTTTAGACATATAATATATAAATATGTTGATTTAAAAAAGAATATTTGCTTCAGTAAAATCCATCTAAACTAAAGTCAATGTCCGTGGAGAATCTCAAGGCAACTTTTGACGGATTATACGTGAATAGAGTGACCTATTTACCTCTAAAACCATCTAAAATAACGTTTCACATGCTTAGTGATGTGATGAATGTTTTCAAATAAAATTAGGCTGTATTGTAAACGTGATTTTAAGCTTAAACAATTTAATTTCAATGTAATAGGTATGAAATTAATACACAATGTTCACCTCAACACGACAAAGCGCGACCAACTCGATTTTCAGTTCAGGCAATAAACACGACATAAATAAAACAACTAGAATATTTTTATAGATAATTATATTTTTCTGAGAGATATTCAAGTATAGTTTTTTAGATTTCACATCTGCCAGGCGTCCCGTGACGGCGCACATTTTTTTTCGGCCTGTACAATCGACCGCCACAAGTACGAAACCCAAGCAAATTAAAAGAAAATCAGAGCACAAATTATAAATAAAAACAAATAAATTATAAAGAATACTGCTCTGAATCAATTTGTACCGCCCCAGATCATAGCATAAGCAAGCATAAACTTTAATAACGTAATTTTGGTTCCAAAAATAGAAAAATCAATTTGTAGTTAGCCGGTTTTACTTTTTCAGGATGTTTCCCTTCATTTACCCCAACACCAATTACTGGAGAAGTTCTTATGTAAGTAGCATTTAGCTTTTTCCTTTAGATATTTATTTTTACTTATAATATTGTATTAGAAAGAAAAAAATAGATTTTGGTTGTATTAAAACCTTTGATTAATGGATTTCATAATAAAAGCAAATATGAAAAGACATTAACTGATAGACATTTGTAATATTTTATTTAACTTTTATCATTAATTCATTTGTTTATTATTCTGTGGATTTTTGCGATATGCTGTAGGTTTCAGATATATGACGTTTCAGAAACTTGTTTTCAATCATTAGTGCTACAGCTGTATTGAAATGTTATTGGTCCTAGTTTTTATTTATTTTTGTAACAATTGTATGAAATCAAAGATAAGATAGTAAATTTTATTAATAGAATGAAAATTATCCTAATATAATTTCTAGAACACATAATTTGAGGCACAATATAGCAAAGTCCGCGATAATCCGAAGCGTTTTTGTTAATCTCACATTACTGAGGATTTATTTAAAACCAAACTCAGAATTATGGAAGTCCGTCACATGCGTGAATTCACATCAAAGTAGAGCCTTGATAAACATTAAAGAAGAGATTTATATACAAAAAGATTACATTGCTGTTTAGACTGTTTAAATGTTTTATTTACATTACAATAAAAATTGCTAATTTGTACTTTTTTATTTATTTACTTTTAGTAATTGGGCTCCAATAGAGCACTTTTACTCGTCAATACATATACAAATATAAATGAAATAAATTTATTAATTCAAATAATTATCAATTTGATTTGCGTGCTGTATAGGGGCATTGTCATCCTATTGTATACCTGAGGGTAAACATAAAATGACATTGATTATGTCCAAGCTTAATTATCTATAAGATATTCATCTAATGTGAAATATGATTTTTGAATAAGTTTGCTTTTCATAATTTTCTTGAACTGATATCATCGGGTAATTTATTATATGAAATGAAATGTTAAAAATATATACTAACATAATTTTATAAAGCCTACTACCTAATAATTAACAATTAAGTCTAATTGTAGAGCCCTGTATGTGGACCTATAAAGAAATAAATTAGTTGAAACTTCAAGTTTTCATTACTGTTCATATCAGCCATAGGCGTCCACTGCTGAACATAGGCTAAAACCTACTCTATTATGCCAGCTTGAAGATGCGAAGCCTCTCACTATTCCTGACTACTTCTAAACTGGTTTTTAAATAGCCATTTTGATTTTGTAAGTGAGACGGCTAGGAGGAACCTGAAATTTGCATCTCTCAAGAAGTTAGTAGCATGGCAGAAGTCTATAATAAAATTTTAGAAATTCAAAAAAACATTGTTTTAAGTGTTACTTGTACTAATAGTAGTGGAATGTGATACATATAAAGTAATGTAGTGTAATGTATTGGTTCTCCCATTAAAACTTTTATAGTAAAACGTTTACGCGTATATAAACCATAATCTAACCGTAACATAGGGGTAGTGTTGTCTTTTAATAACACTAAACAACATTGTATTGTGTTACGACATATTTTCGTAATAATAATGAATACATGTTTAACACTAGATTTACCAGACCAGTCAAAATGACTGGTCTTGCAAGATTAAATTAAAATTCCTACTGCGTGTAACATTTTCTTTAATTCTTTTAATCTTCTTTAATTTATAACAGAAGAATTAGTTTTATGAATTTTATATTATTTTATATATATTTGTAACAAAAATATACTTTTTTGGTTTTGGTAGAAATAGGTACATTTAAGCTGGTAAATCTAGTGTTAAAATATTAGGTCTAAACAAATATTTTTATAATAAGTTTCGTTTTGATATATAAGTTAAAGTTATTAATCATTTTCGTATCGTTCTTGTGTTGTTTTTTTTACGCTTGTTTAAAATAAAAAATCTTTATAGACAATCCATATTACTGTTGGCAATTTATGAACTCTATAAATAATAAATGAATATAAAATTCATTGGTAAATTTTTAAAAATACAACGTTTTCTGTTTGATTGAGTTATTTGAGTGGGTACTATGAACATTTTAAATATTATTCTTTTGTTTTTTCATTCATTCTTTATTGCAAAAAAATTTTTTTTTTCACATTGGCGTGCTTAATGCCATCGGCATTATCTACCAGCTAACCTTTGTCAGTGTGAGCGGTGATATTTGGTTCAATGTAAAGGAAATAATAATTAAGTATATCCAATACATAAAATAATAAATAATAATATGTACTTAAATAAATAGATATTTATGCAAAATTAGTTATAAGTGAATTAAATACATAGTAGAATTAAGAGAATTTATTTTTATAAGAATATTTAACAATAGCAAGCCTCTAACATATGTTTGGCTTAGTATTCCTTAAAATAAATAAAAAAAATATTTAAATCTGAATTCGATTTGAGCATATGAATAAATAAAACTATAAATTAAAAATAAAACGTTTTACCGCTATTATAATGAAATAGCTTTTTAATGGCAACTCGAAATTAGGCAATAAACGGTTAGAGTACACCGAAAGCAGTCCAATAAAATGTATCTGCGAACGAATCTAACTGCATGAATATGAAATGAGTGCTTTTATAGAGTAGCAAACACATCGTGCGCTCACAAATGCATAAAAACAACATAAAATATTCAGTTTTATATTTTAGGAACGCAATCCATTGAGTCTTACAATATTTGATTTAAACACATATATGACGCAGTCTATATTAGATATATAATTATTAAGTTTTGGGTATTAAGTATTGGGTTTAATAAGCTGTTAAAAGTAACTTAAAAGTCAATGACAAAAGAGGAGAGAAGATACTCGGAAGTAAGTGAACGAGAGGATTGCGATGAGTCAGTAGAGAAGGTGACTAGCTGATAGCAGTTGGTTTTTTTAAAATAAAATTTTAAACAAATGCAACCGATTAAAGTAATAAAAAATGTACGCGAAAATATCTAAATCTGAAATAAGTCTATAAATAGGGGGCATAATACAAAATCTGAGAGGTTACCAAAAGAGGTCAGCAGGTCAGTATAGCTGCAATGTTAATATATGGTTTAAGTATACCCGATAAGCGGCCGTTCGTAGCACGTTACAGCCTAATTTACTACACAATTTAATGTAGCGTGCATGCGTAGCTTTCGTCGTAGCTCGTAGCACAGCTGTTCTTGGTCAGTATTTAATTGAGAAACTTCAAGATTACACCGTACGGTTGAGCCTTTAATCGTAACTAGGAAGTTCTTATCAATTTAATTATTAAATTACAATTTAAAAACATGCACATGTATGTCTCAAATTTTAATGTGAACGATCTATTTTAGTCAAATATTCTTTCAAAAAGAAATTGCATCATTCAAGTGAAAGTTGCTGCCATTATTTGAAATTAATAATTATATTGGAATTTTGTTATTTCCCTAACATTTTCTATAACCTATAAAAAGGAAATTTCTTTTCTTTTCCCCTCTATTGAAGTATTTTAGGTCGAGCACTAATTGAAAATACAATTTGTTATCTGATCCTAAAGAATAACATTTTATTTTCTAAGCGCAGTTCAAGTACTAAAATGTAAAACAACTTGAACACGATCCGTCGTCATTGATAATCGTTACGTGATTGAAGGTTTGTCAATTGTTTGACGGCTTTGTTAGCCATAACCGACGATCAATTACCGACGGACGCTTAGAGGTACATTTTCACACAACACAATGTTTAGGTAGAGTTTAATCCTTGAGGAGGTAACCGCCTCCATTATACCGGCTTAACAAAGCACACTCCTCTCGTTATATTCGGAAAAAGTGCAGAAAATAATCTTAAAATAAACAGTATTTTCACTATTACTGTAAAATTATAAAAAGTTAAGTCAATTTGTTGAAATAGATAAAGACGAAAATAAATCCAGCTTACCAACGTAAATATTTAAAATTTAATTCATGAAAAAGTAATGAAAATAACCCCCTGAAATAGACACTCGTGCGTGATATAAGGGTGTATACAACAGGTGCTCGCGGGGTAGAATTCACTCATTCGGCGCCATAAGCCGAAGCGATCGCACGCCTCAGTTCTACCCTTAATGTAGAACCTTTCGTCTCGGTTACTTGATATAGTATCGTGTGAACTAAGTGTTAAGTAAATATTAAAATATATAATAATTATTAAATTAAATTTAAAATATTGTTTTTAATGTAACAATACATTTTATATTTATCGTAAACTTTTCTGTGAAGTGATTAATAATAATTATTATTAATATTATTTGTGTTTAATAAAACGGTAAGTTTTTAAAAAAAATACTCTATATAATAATTAAAAATATTTAATCATAAAAAATAAATTAAAGTAATTCAGGCTACTGGAAATCTCATCTCGAAACCCGTATGCATACTCGATTAGAAGAAATGATTTTACAAGATGACGTCACGCACATTGATTTAAAACTTTTTAATGCGTTCATCTAAACCAGCCATTCTCAAAGTTGTGTTCAACGGAACCCTAGGGCTAAAATATAGCAAAAAATACTTACCAAAGGGAGATTATAAGGTTACATCTAAATATTCCAACTAAATATTACATTGCAATATGATTATTCATAAATACATATAAATCAGTTTTTTATAATTATATTTAGGCTTTTTCCTTCGCCAAAAAAGTTGGAGAACCGCTGATCTAAACTATGGAACTAGGTCTGGCATTTAAAATCACTTTGAGCCCAAACATTTTTGTTAATCGGCTGCAATTACCTATCTGTTTAAAGCTTCAAATAAAAAAATGCTAAATGTTAAGTAGAAATAGTAGAAATAAGTAGAATTACCCACTTATGATGTTTTAATAGTAAGTACTAATGATTATTTAATTTTGTTTATTCTTAGCAATATAAACGTAAATTCAACAGGATTTTAACATCGCCTTGTGACAATAAGCTAGAACAAAATCTATATGCGGTGGCAAATAAAGGTTTCTATGGGTCAGTGAGAGATCTTTGTTATTTTGTCTACTTCTACTGATCCCAAAACATGACTTCATGAGTCATCATAGATTGATCATTCATCATAAATGTGAATGTGAGCTTGTTAGTTACGTTTTCACGCAACAACTACTTAACCGATCATCATGAAACTTTGCACGCATATTTTTGGAGGTACTAAAAATAACATAGGATACTTTTAATTTAAAAATATATTATTTTTTACTATACTTTCCAATTGACTATAGTTTTAGCTGTTTGGAATTTTTCTATATTTATTTTTATTTCCGTCTGTCATTTTTATATATGCAGTATAAGACTATTTGAAATTTTGAGGTTAGGTGTCATTAAATGCCACTTTATTATTTTAAGCGAGCGAAGCCGCGGGTAAAAGCTGGTACATATATGTATATGTGTGTGCGATATATAGTATATATTTGGAGTAACTTTATATATTTAAAATTATTTACTGGCAGAAAATTCACAACAGCATTGAGTTCACTTTTTGTTTAACTAAAGTTGCGTAATTAATTTTTAACATAAATAAATAAAACATTTTGAACTTGAAAAAGTCTATTAATATATAAATATTTAATTACGTCTCAAGTTGTAAACTCAATAAACAATAAGTTGCCTCTTATAACTGAATTCTAATGCCGATATGCTCTACTCGCACAGACGGCATGCAAGCTCAAGGGAGGATGGAATAAGATAGTAAAGTTAGAAGTCTTAAATATGGATGTTTCTAATGGTAGATGCTGACTTTTGAATTTAGTATCATTTTATTTTTATTACCTACAAGCATTAGATTTGTGTTTAATTTATGTTTTAAGAATTAGATAATTTTGATCAATTGAAGATGGTAAATAAAACAACAATATCCTCTTTCAAATTGATAAGCACTATATAATGTAATATTTTATTTTTATTATTTATTTATTCATTACTAATACAGTAAAATAAAACAGAGCAAGAGAGTAAGAAGATATGACAGCGTTATCGCTAAGAAGCGATCTCTTCCAGGCAACCAACTTTGAGATGTAGAGCAATGCAGAAGAGAAATAGTGGGAGGTACAAATAGATACAAATATAGATAAACATATGAACTACACACAATACACACCATATTACATAGATACATACACACGCTAATAATGATAATAATAATACTATAATATTTTAGATTTTAATGGTCATAAACATTTATGAATAGATTGTTGTGGACTTTTGTTTCGACTGGAAATCCAACTAATGAGTCAACAACTACGTCACAAAGCTTTTTTTTTTATAGTAATTGGACTCCAATAGAGCGCTTTTACTCGCTAATACAAATATAAATATAAATAAAATAAATTTATTAATTTAATAATTATCAATTTGATTAACTGCTATATACTGGCATTGTACACTTACATACTAATGTCATAATAATGATTTTCTTGAACTGATAAAGAAGGAGGCTAATAAGGTACTTTCTGAGTTATTTTAATTTGCCACACTTTCCAAAAGCGAAACTTTGACAATAAAGTTTTGAATACAGATTATTGTTTTGGCAATTGTAATAAAGAAAAATAGATGTCACCCATCAATTTGAAATTAGATTTGCGCAGTTTTCGATACGACAGCAGCCGACATGTTTCATGTCATCGTGGGGAGCCGCGTTGAATATTTTGAAGGCCAAGAGCTGACATTTCATAGGCTTATTGGTATTGCTGACGAATTATTATACCTTATTGTCATTGGTTGAATATTGACGAGTTATACATATATTGTTCTTATTATTTTGGGCAATTCGGTTAATGGTGTTTTGAACGAATGAATTATTGAATTTCGTTCCGTATTGTTCTACAATGATAACATTTATTTAATTTGATTGTCACGTGTTTTCTTTTTCAACACCGAGTAATTCATATTAATATATATTATTTTCCTTTATACCAATAAAATGTATCAGACAAAAATTCCAATGGGAGACATTAGTTATTCATTATTGTTTTTTTTTTACAAACTTTAAACGATCGGTTTTCATTAACAAATTCATAATGTATGACATAAAATAAATTTGGTTTGCGTGTTGCGTGTTATTAAAGTGAAATTTAATTAGTAATTTAAAAAATCCATTGTTTGTGTGGGTTTCCTAGATTTATTGGTTTACTTTTTTTTTTAAATTTATTTAGTATTACAAATTCGAATAATAAAAAAGTAATATTTAGTAAACCGCAGAGCAGACTATTTGAAAGATTTATTTTAAAAGAAACCGTCAAAAGTAACATGCAATTGTTTTTATTTTAAAAACTTGAGTTATTTTTTGTTGCTTGTGATATTGTGATTCTCATTTACCTTTATACAAAAATATATATAAAGATTTTAATTGTGCAATACAGTATTTAATTTATCTACCACTCAACGTTAATTAAACTCGATTATAAATTATCTCACTTTAAATATAAAAATAATGATAAATCGCAATGATTATTGACAACAATAACCATTAGCTGCGCGAGGTAATTATTGAACGTGGAAAGGGGAAATGTAATAATACGTGGGCGTCTGTCACTCCCGTAGTTAACAGATAGGCTTTTAAAATCTCTATTTCAATTAAAATAAGAGACAATTGTGTAATTAAACTTCTGAAATTAATTATAGCTTTGTCATCTTTTATTTATTTGGAAGTTTGTTCTGTAATTTAGTGGGCGTTCGACGAGTCTTTTAAAGACTAAATAAACAATTTATTATTCCCTTGAAATTGATATAATTTTGGTAAATTTCAATCTTAAGTAATAGAAAATAAATTTTAAAATGTTACATTAAGACCTTACATTAAATCATGTTTTTGATATGAGGGTTTAAGTGTGCGTTAAAATTTTAGCAATTTTTTGTTCGGCTTTTACTTGAATACTCGACATAGGCAGAATTGTCTTCATTAAACCTATGAGAACATTTAATAAAAGAAGAAGAACATTATTGTTTTTTTTTTAATTTTTTGTAAAGTTTTGATCTTATTTGTTGTTTACCTAAATTCTTATCTTTTTAAATTAATTTATATAAAATTTTAACAGCGTCTGTATTAAAAAAATTAGGGGTAAATATAGATATTTCCAATAATAGAAGATCTGAAATCTAGTAAAGACTTTAAACCGATGAGCTATCATCTTTAAAATAGAGTTAGAGCACTTGTAGTGCATTAACAAAGACCAGGCCATATATATATATCGTACAATAAACACTGAAAGCTGATCTTACATGCCTGTTGCATGAACCTTAATTGAATTGGCATATTATTGACATGTCAGACTCCATTATCTGAGACCATTATTAAAGGAAGAAGAAGTCAGACTCCATATATCATATATAAACAATAAAACTAATTTATTTTATTTACAAATATCATTTATGACAACAATAATTCCCGTTTTGTCAATAACCGATAGGAATCCGTTTGTTATTCTCTCTCAGTTATATAAATATCCCAGATTTTATTAAAACTTATTTTGATATTCATCGTTGTATCGTTATTTGCCGCGTTTAGGGGTTTCAACATCGATATGTAGGTATATCTTTTCGCTGCCTACACATATTTATTTGAATTTGGAATAAGAATTGTTATGAGGCAAATAACAATATTTGTTTGATTTGAATAATTTTGAATGTTAATTAACTTTCTCAGAAATTTAAATTGTAGCAAAAGAGTAATCAAAAAACATTTATTTACAAATGGGACAAACAACACCTCAGTCTCGCCGCGACCTTGATCGTTTTTAAGAAACGTTAAATTAAAACGTTCACAAGCTTTAGAAACATTTAAAACAAGTTAATCACATCGAACGTTATATTAAGTCGCACAGTCATTTGTTTCGTATGCATATTTTTATTAGTTGTTAATTCGAATACTATATATGGTTGTTATATCACATAGATCAAATGATGATAGTGTGTTTGTCATTTGTTCATTGTGTAACAAATGAATAAATAGTAATAAAGGATAGAAGTAGGTACAGTAATCCACCGTATTACACGATACTCTTATAACACGTAGTCTCCCCCATATAACGCGGAGATTTCACATGTAATATTTCTGTACTGTGAAATTTATAATGATTTGTTCAATTCATAATCAATTTCGCGTTTGTTAGCACGTATCTCGTTCATAACATAATTTTTCCTTTTTTATTGTAATTTGTACAAATTGCGTTTTTCGAGTATGCTCCTACAACGCGTTTTTCTATAACACGGAAGCAATCTAGCGTGTTATAGGGGGGTTTACTGCACTTTTTCTGTTGATTTTCTCAAGCGTAGTGTGAAGAAGCTTGTGACTTGACCGGTATAAGGGACACGACTGTTATCAACATATCATTTTTTATGGAATGCGTAAAATATAGGTATGCATATATCTTCAAAAGGCAAATTACATACAAAAAGATTTTTCCCAAAAACACTAGGTAATTTATCGTGTGACGTAGTATTATAAATTGAGGTATACTCGTGTGCAGGGTTGCCATCCATCCAGTAGCTCTTATCTGTCAAACTAAACGAATCTTTAGCGGTATCGCAGACACCCACGCACTACGAGAAAAGCTCCACGTTGGTTTACTTCACTGAGTTTAATATTTCATTTATATTAATATTTCTGCTATTTTTTTCTTTGTTTTAAACTATTATTTTGATTACATTTCTCTTTTTATTCTTTGTAAATTATATTTTCGTTACAATGCAATACAATTAATTTTATGTTAGAATAACAATAAAACAAATGACACGACCGATATAAGCTTGTGGCGGTCGATTATTATACAAGCCGAAAATACTTATTTGAAAAAATTTGGGGTTTTGACGTTTAGTCTGTCAGTGTCATCTTTCTTGTTTTCCTCTGATCTTTTTATTGCCACAATGCATTGTGATAATTATATTATTAAATCCATTTTAATCAGCAATATTATTTCACATCAAGTTCTCCAAAAGCTCTAAGCATACAAGATGCGTCATAGCTTTTAACAATAAACTCGCGCAATTCGCAGCCTTTGTATATCCCCAAGACGGCTATTTCTTATGAGCCTGAGTCGCTGTTTGCGGGTTGCGACCACACGTGCCCAGGCTACGTCGTGGCCATTTTCGGCAGTAGAGATAGCCGCTACATCTATTACTTTCTATCTGAAATCAAGTTCAAATATAAATAGCTAATGGCTTGAGACAACCCTAACTATAGAAATAGTATATTAAGTGGACAGCGTGTAATGACGTTGTTTCTATTAATATAATACCTGAGCTATTTCCGACTGTATTCCGTTTCATTCAAGTTAATATCTTTATTAAGTGCTTAGAAATACACTAAATATTAATGACAGGGCTATTAGTGGAGATCGACGACTTTAACATGACACTTTCTTAACGCAATATTTCTAGGTTAAATTACATTTTGGAGACATTGTTAAACTAGTCTTAATTGTAAATGAGTTTTTAATTAATATAAAAATTTACTTATTACGAACTAAAACTTAACGGCATCGATCTTTGTTTTTTTTTTGTTTATATAGTAGTTTCAAAATATAAATCTACATTTCATAAAAAAATTAACATTTTTTCAATGGTTTTTGAGATACTTACTATTATACAACAACGAACAATCTACACAAACAAACTATGCATATAGTATGTTATTATTTACTTGTAAAATTGTGATTTTCTAGATCCTGGCATGTTAATGTTTTTTTTTTGGTACATGAAATTGATCAAAGTTTTTTTGTGACAGTAACAGAAAAAAAAACAATTGCTTTAAAGAAAATCGATTTTTGTTTTTATTAGTCAATAAAAGCCAGGTTCAAGTCTTGTAGCTTAACCTTGAAGGTATCTTTATTACGATACTAAACTGTTAAGCTTAAACACTTACAGTCTATTGACGTCTTAAAAGTAACTTTCTTATTTATAGAATCCCTTGATTATTAGCCTTTAGGAAATGATATTTACCTACTGATGCGTTTCGTTATAGACGTATTATGATTAATAGTAAGAAAATGGCGACTTCAATACGACAGAATGTATGCATTCTACGCAGTAATTTACATATACTCTTTGACATATATCTATATATAATATATTTATATCTATAACAAGTCATTATATAATTGTTTGTTTCAGGCGTTACTTTGCGGAAATCCATATTAAAGGAAATTATTTAAAATTATTTTGCTTATAATTCCCGCTACAACATTCAATAATTTGTCTCGACGCGTTTCGCCACTTCACGTATCCTGATGATGCCACGTGAAGTGGCGAAACGCGTCGAGACAAGTTATTGAATGTTGTAGCGGGAATTATAAGCAAAATAATTTTAAATAATTTCCTTTAACAATCCATTATAGTTTTTAGTGCTATTACTATTGTTATTTTTGTGTTTAAACAGATTGGGAACCTCAGTATTAGCAAGCTATAAGCAAAACCCTATATTTGAGCCGAAAACACTTAAATCATGATTAAAGTTGAGCACTAGATTGTTGAAAGGCGGTTTGCTAATCTCCTTAACCTGAATGCTTAACCTCTGGTTACAGGCTAACTCAATTATAAAACTTTAATAATAATTAATTTAACTTAATTTAACGAGCAGTTTATGCTCTGGATAGGCGTTATTAATGAAAACAGTTTACTTTAGAACTCTATATAGATGACCCTATCTAAAACTAATTTTAAACACTATAAAGTTTTTTTTAATGTTATGCGATTTAAATAATTTAAAAGTCTTTTTGCGGCTTAATACTACGTTTATTTTCAATATTTTTAATTCTAATTTTGAAAGCTTATAGCTATTGTGGTCGTAGCGAAAATGATAGCTGGAATACTTTCGAAATTTTGGAATAAAATTAATCAATTTAACTATTGTAATAAACTATAATACATATTTTTTTAAATTAGTTAAAAACCTCAGACATGGTACTCTGAATAGTACATTTCGTTAAAAGTTAAGTAGCAAAGCCTTGACCTTTTGGAAAACTGTCATTTTTCACATCAGTTAACACAAGGTGCAGTGTCAGCTTGGCTGGAATGGCACGTAAAAATGCTGACAAGAAAGCTTTTATGATTAATGTGTACACGAAACGGTTGAGAGTGTTCGCGACTTAGGGAAGGAAATTATAACTGTTTAGGTATTTATTATGAAGGAAGGATTAACAAGAACGTAATATTTAAATTTTGAAATTAGAATTAGTGAACAAATAATGTGATTACTATTCCCTGATATTTAAAAAAAACAACAGCTATAACGTTGCCAGTTCAAATAATTATCTACAAATAAAAGTATTCTAATAAACAAAAAGAAATCTCAAAAAGTTTCCTTCGGAACACCCTTTAATTGTGGCTATTGACATAAAAAAAAGTATTACACTATCTATATGGGTGCTATAAATTACACACAAAAGCTTTATTTAGCTATAATGGTCGGAAACTTTCGTGTAGTTTCGATTGGGATGCTAGATAAATTGTTGTCGTAATTCGTGATATGGAGGTAATCTTCAGTGACAACGGAAATATTTTTTTCTTACACGAATTCATTTTTTATTATTAAAATATTTATCGTGGTAATAAACTCCGACGTTTTGCTGATGTAGTGTTGAATTCAATTAATATTTAATTCAATTAAAATATGTCGCCGTACTACGCGTGTTACACAGCACTATTTTTCAAAAACCGTACATATTTCGATCCCATTTATAAACTGTACCTATTTTTTTAAATCACTTTCCTGTAACTAAATTAAAAGTCTATTTGGCTAAACCTCGGCATATAATAATGATAATTAACACCATAATAACCCGCGTTAATTTAGCTAAAACATGTTAGCGAATATTCTTAGACATAATTATAGTACTGTATATAAATATATATTTTGAAAGCATAGACCTTATAGAGGCTTCGAAGGACTTCCTTTGCTATTATGTCTTTTCCGGTCTGTCGGCAAATTGAATCTGCGAACTAATTCCCGCTTCACTTCTCTCTTGGTGTTTATTGAGAACTAGGACCTTAAATAGCATGGCAATAAAATATTATTAAGATACTACTATTTTTAGTGTCGTCATATATTCAGTTTTACACGCTTAAACGATTTCAATAACATTGACAAAGAAAACAATTTTATATTCAGTAACGAGTAAACCAACTCTTGAATAACAAAAAAAGGTATTATTTGGTTCATTGGCCAATATTATTACAATCATATATATTTATTTATAGTACTAGTATAGTATATATATAACATACCAATTACTAATTTCTGCTTTCAATTCCTAACAGCATGGCGTTAAGTTAGTCATTGTATAATTTTCATTTATAGCAAGTTTTAAGTGTGATCCGGTAAGGTAACTAATGATTGTCCTAGAGTTCTGTCTTCTTCAAGTTAATATAGAGGAGGCGACTATTGTTTGGATACATCTCTGTGGTACTTCTTGTATCTGCTCATGGACAACACTCTAGTGTAATATCAAGCAGAGTGTGTTTATGTTAGGCAAGTATAGGTATGTATATATCAAAGCTTGATATGGTATCGTCGCACTCGCAATAGTAAGTCTATAGAGTCTTTTAAATAAATTATACTCGTATTTAATTACGTTATTAGCACTTTTAAAAACCGTAAAAGTTACGTTTTTTATTATATATTATTAGCTGGTTTATTTTTAAAAGAGCCCATAAAACTTATACGAAAAGAGATTCCCTAAAAATGTATTTAAAATGTTATTATATTCTGCAGTTATTAGGGGACTAGCAACCGAACTGTAACGTTTTCATTTTGGAAAATTTTTCTTTTCCAAACATAATTAAATAAAACACTTAAATCTGTGGCGATTGTCTCTACAAATTAAGAAGATTCTAGGTTTTAGACATTTGATATTTCAAATCTCCTTTTTCTTGTTTTTTTCTTCTTGTCAATTAGCTTTGTGATATATATATGTTCAATATATTTAAATCTGCTTTATTATTTTATCTCATTCATCCGACGTCTTAAACAACAGTGGCGCCATCTGTCTGCGAAAGAAAATACTATTTGAGATCATTTGAATAATTAATTAAGTATTTTTATATTGCATAACACTTGATACAATGTCCTTATACTAAAATACTTAGTATGTTTGTGAGCTTAATTCAAGGAAAATGGAGGTAGTTGTTACTTAATAACCATTTAATGACGAAGTTGTTGGCACTTCGGGGTATTTAGACAAACATTAACACAGTAACCTTTCTTGTAAAGTTTGTAGGGCGCGACGAATTTGGCTTAGCAAAGAAACTTTATAAACAAACACTATCTGTATTTGTAAAACCCTAATGTTTTTACTATATTTTTTACGTTGTGTTTTGTTTTATCTTTTATTTGTCATTGTAGTTTTACGCAAACAGGTTTCAGATATACCGCATGAGTGGGTATTATCTGATTATATGGGAAAATATATTTAACCAATTTAAAGTGCTTTATGTCATGTACTATAATATACCACGACTTTTGTTTAACATTGAACTTATGCAGAAGTATTTTGTAAATTTATTCTAATAACTATTTCAATTTATAATACTACTAACCCTCGTTTTCCATACCTTTTACGTCTTGTTAATCAAAAACATCTAAAGTTTTTTTCAAAATATTTTGCCAGTGGTATACCAGTGGGCTTATCACGAGTTCGCTTCAAGCGATTTGTATGGAAATTTGAGCAGCGCCACCGCGTGCGGGTTTGGTACTATAATATTTAGATACTTTTTGTTAATTTTCGAACGTCTCGATCTTTCGTTCATTTGATAGATTGCTGGTGCTCGTTAGTCGTTAGTAAAAATTCATGATCCCGATTGCTAACGAATCCGTTTTACTTGTGACAACTCGATTCGAAAGCCAGACTAAATTCGTGATAAACCCACAGATGTTCGGCTCCAAACGTTTAATTGAATCACACGATACATACATAGTATAAGTCTTAAACAAATGAGAATTGCATCAATTGTTTATTTCTACTTATCCCTATTACTATAACACCCATGATATTGTCTTAATAAGTACTATCTACATACATATGGTTTTAAGTGAACTCGTAATTACTATGATTGATGGATCTTGTCTCCAATATACTAAACTATATAACTCCAATTAGAGTCCAATGAGTTGTTAAGTTTGTGTGCTATATAATAATAGGTATATATATAGTTAACATGCATAGATAATGTCGTAAGGCTCGGTAACCTTAAACCAATTAAACACGGTTGGCTGTAAGCATTCAATTAAGATGACGGAAGTAAATTGATTGGTTTACTAACGTTACCATAAGGTTAGAAACGCTAATTAAATATCCAGGAAGAAACGTTAAAATTTTAAGCACACTATATAGGTATACCACCATTAATTCCCTTATAACAGGCTGGTTGTAATGGAGTAGACTTTATGAATATTTGTGGCTGACAATTAAATAATACTAATATGTCAAATTCATTTGTTTTTTCCAATTTGACGTTCTAAATTTAAATAAATGTTATGATATTGTTTGAAAGTCACATGGACTCATCAGATAAATTGTGGTGATGTACCAGGCTATTATAAAACAACTGATAAAAGCTTGTTTTATCATTCAAAAAGGATTTAACATTCTAAAAATATTTTTACAAACAATGTTTTGCCGAATATTCCTAACGCTTTGTGAACCAAATCCTAATTTCGTTTCTCTCCAATATTTTTATAGAATTGCAACGCTGAAAAGATAAAAATATATGCCAAAACCCTTTGAGAGAGGTTGTGTAAAAACCTTCAAACACCCTCTGTGGTTCTTTGCCCTTTATTTTGTTCAAATTTCCCCCAAAACAATGCACAATGGAATATGTCAAAAGCATAACAGACACGTTATGAAATTCATGAGAAATGTCGTCAGTACCAATTTTTTTGTCCTAAAACAGTCTTTGTGTCTCAAATGTGTCATTCATTCTTTTTGCTGAGATTTTCAAATGTAAACTTTATTTATGTTATTGAAATCTTTCTTCTGTATCCTCCACGTTTAAACTACCAATTTATTAAAGAACAAACACTTGATCTAAGTGTTTCAATGTAAACTGGTGATGTAATTTCACTTAACGTGACCTTGTAAAAGATAGTTTAACCTTAGGAATTAATCAGTCAATTTCTATGCAGCCTTTGAGCACTTAAACTTGACATTCTTTGTGTCGGTATTTTCCACTTTTTTCCTCATTAAATCGATTTAATGATTATGTTTTCTATTTTATAAAACACATATAATTATTATATATATAGAAGTAATCAATATTTCTTTTTAATCTACCATGCATTGCATAGACAGGAATAATTTCAAGTGTTACCCCCCGAGAGGTGACCTATTTATTGATTATAATGGAAGTTGTCTACACTCGTCTGTATATTTGAATATGGTAACAGCTGTCAGTGCTTTAATCTTAAGTTTTAGATATATACCTTATAATGAATCAGATCTGTTATCAATAATATGGAGCTTGAAATAACCTTCAATAAACTGGTAAAAATTACCCAATACACGTTCATCTGTCCTATGTCAAAATGTTTCCGAAGTTATGATAGCATTTGACATTTATTAGGGTCGTCTCTGTCAATGTCATTGACATAATAATACAGAAAACAAAAGAATGCGGATGAATGAGGTATTTATGTCACTATTTCTTTGAGAATTTATAGAAAGTATACTGTATACTTAATTAAGGTACCTTTTACCTTAAAAATATAGTTCTCTTCGCCAGACTGTTTGACATATCTAGCATTCAAGGTTTAGTTGTTAAAATAAAAAACAAAAACCTATCATTAGGATCTTAATGGAAATGAAAATATTTGAATATAGAAGTAACATGTATTTTTAGTTTCTCTCCAAAACACTCTTGTAAGTTTTAGTGATGTCTAATATTTTACATTACTTTAACTTTACAGTGACTAAACTTTGCTTTGACAATGGCTAATTGTTACCAAGCGATAAAATAAGAAATACAAGGCAATAAATTAAGTAAATCTATTAAAAATCACGGTTTAAACATCTGCATCACAGTAAAATTATATGAAAGAGCATCAAACCACTAACGATGTGGGCGGAGTTTGCGCAATCATCTTCAATTGTTTACTGTTTACCATTACCGTTCATATTTTTGTATGTATTCGTATAAGCTAATGCCTACATTTATCCTTGCAGAAATAGGTTCTGGAGTGTTATTAATTATCTCTATAATCTTCTTCCAATCATTTCCCTATATGTACAGAAATTTTGAGTAATTCCATATTTAAATTTAATTAAAATTCTATATTTAAAATTACAATTTTTCGAACTTAGAACCAATATTACGTAATCTTCACAAACAAAGTATCGATTTTTAAATTTTTCTAAAGATCATGGTAGGATAAATATACGCTGAAAAGTAAATAGAGCGTAATGACAACATAATTGGGTTTAAATTTCCTTGTAAATATTGATGCTGTACTTGTACGACCATGTGTAACGACGGTATATTCTGATAATTTAGCAAAAGATTTAGTTAAGATATATTTTTGTATTAAAAACCATAATGATTGCAAAAAGGGTAGAACGCGTGTTCAAATTTCCCAAATCACCTAGGAGTGCCAATTTAACCTTATACTAGTTTATTAGACAAGGTATACCTACAAAATAATATTAAATTATTACATTGTTTTTTTTTTTAAGTTTTGTAGTTGTTATATATTTTTGCCTAAATAATTAAGTAAGTAACTTCTATATTTCTATATGATATTTATTAATATACAAATCATTCATTTACGTGTATAAAAATTCCAAGAATAGCCCTCCAGTATATTGGATTTTAAAGTCATCAGTGAAAACTTGCAGTTTTGATGAACAAACTAATAACTTTCGTTCATGTTTTAAAGTTTATATTTTCAGTGAATAATTTTGTATGAAACGTACTTTTATTTGTTACGCCTACAAATAATTGATATAGTATCGCTTATATTTGGTTGTATTATATATAAAGTGATAACAAACCTATCAGTCATTATAAAATTAAATATACATCTTTTCTTATTATCAACATATTATTGTTTATTGTTTATTAACACTCGATTTACCAGCTTAAATATACCTATTTCTACTAAAACTAAAAAAGTATATATTTGTTACAAATATATATAAAATAATATAAAATTCATAAAACTAATTCTTCTGTTATAAATTAAAGAAGATTAGAAGAATTAAAGAAAATGTTACACGCAGTAGGAATTTTAATTTGATCTTGCAAGACCAGTCATTTTGACTGGTCTGGTAAATCTAGTGTTAAACACATTACATTTATTGAAGTTTTACTAAGAAACATAGAACGAATGTGCAGCGCCAAGACAAACCAACACTGGTTTTTTGGTGCCAAGACAACAAACTGTAAACTGTACTGTGTTTTTAAAATAAACGTTTTATTTATTATTTACTAGCTTTTACCCGCGGCATCGCTCGCATTTAAGTCATTAAATAAGTTCAATAGAAATGAATGCTGTAAGACTTCATTTGCCGTCAAGACTGCATTACGGCAAGTATGTAAAAGACCCAATCAGAGATACCTTAGTGGCTTAGCGGCTTACAAACAGAAACTGAATCGAAATAACAATGTAAAAATATCTATTAAAAATTGTATTTAAATTGAAATAAATAAATCACAAAGAGAAACTGAAGGATGTTCCCTAATTGCATACTTACCTTTATACATAAAGAAAATACTGGTATTGTTTATTCTTTTCATTTAATCGCATGCTTTGTTTCCATTGTCGACTGTTGTTTTAATTAAACTCTGTTCTTGACCGCTTGTACTGTTGTTAATGCATTAACTTTTAAATTAAGCTTTAAGAAACGAAATAAAATCGTTTATTAACATAGGCACTGAAGGCGTGCGCTTGCTCATCGTTAGACTCTACCGTGACTTCGGAAAGGCGTATGATGAGAAGAAGACCATAAGAAAGTCGACATACATTCGTTCAACGTAAGACATTCATAATAAGGATTCCGCTGTTATTTTGCAACGGTGTTATTTGTTATGAACATAATATAGTATATGTTATTGTTTGTTCTCGTTTGCTAAATGCCTTTCTCTTTACCACGTGTCTTTTTCTCAAACACACATCTTTCTTTAACATGAATATAACGTCTCATTGCAAAAATTGATTAACGTCATAAAACAAAAGGTTGAGATATAAATACAATGTAGCATTCATCTAACGGTATATAAAATTAATTGGAAATAATAATCAAAAAATAACTATCAATAATGTTACATACAATTTTTATGTTCCTGCTGGAGTTAATCGATTTGTCCAGTGAACGGCTCCATTATGAACAATTTAAATTTAGCCTTTTTTATCAACAAAATTAATTTAAAAAAGGTATAGTACATTCAAATTCATGAAAAACAATGACCGTCAAAGTGACAGTTTTTGCGTACATTTCCACACCTACTTAGTACTAAATTGTAAAAACAGTAAGAGCTTCTCTTAAAAAACACGTCGACCTTTTCCTCTTTGAAGATAGTCGGTAAAAAGCCTTTGAGTTTATTTTGTACAATTAAGTCCTAAATTTGTGACACTAAGTCAGTGCCCTTGTGACCCACTTAACATTAAAATATCTGTACGGCTTTATATAGAACTGCACACAAATAGTTTATATTTTGTCCCGCGAAATAATTGGGTTACCGAGGCACTAGAAAAAAAATAGAACATTATATTTATTTTCAACCTGTATGTTGTTATAATGTAATACATTTTTTATTTATTATGGTGGGTAAATTTGAAAATTTCTTTATTTCCACCTAAAAAAATAGTATACTTCTTAAAAACAGGTCACAAAAGTGGGTCGAACAGAACATAAAACAGTTCATATGTTACTGTGATATACGCTACCTCTGTAATTTTCTTTTGAGCAGGTGAACTCGTGGTTTTTAAAGTGCTAAGCACTTTTGTACCACTAATTAACTAAAGTTTGTGAACAGCTAAACATGTTTCAGAGTTGCTATTTACCAAAGGATATTTTGTTTTAATTATACATGCCTTTAAGGAAGACTGATGACGGTTATTAACTCAGTCTTCTGCGAGTGACCTACTCATTAGCTTGGAAGTTGCCGAGTTCGAGAGTCAGCCTTCATCAAGCTGGTATAGCAGCAATTCCAGCTTGCAGTCGTTTCAGTATAACACTTGTCTCGGCTCATGTCTAAAAATGATAAAAATACTATGATTTATATATTTTAAAACAAATATTATAAATATGAATTTATTTTCAAAAAAGTAGGTAATTGTTTTGTGTTAGGTGATACAGGTTTGAGCTGTTCTTGTCCTGCTACCCGTAGTATCCTAATTTAATCCTTCCTGCTATTAATTGTTTCAAAGTTAAGGCAATTAAAAATGTATTAACATAATTTGTTTACAAACAATGAATATATAGGTACTCTATATAACAATAATAAACAACCCTGAAGATAACATTTATAATTCAAACTTAGTAAGGTCGGTCTGTCTTTCATCCAAAACCCACGCATTTTAAGATAATTTTCTTAACTACAAGTCCTTTGTCTTAATTTTAACCAAGTCAAAGTAATACGATTCAGGTAGCCTCCTCATTACGTTATCATGGAATATGGTTGCCATGACGACGAGTGGTTTTACTGTGGACATCTTTTATAGAACTTCCGAAGTTCCATAAAATATAATTAGGGTCTTCTCCTTCGAGAGTATTCGGTCAATTTATTTAATATGAGCTGGTATACCTATATGTAGACGTATACCTGTCTATATATAGATTCTTTGTCAAAGTCAATTATCTAAAGTTTTAAACTATGACGTAGAACCCTTTGCGGGATTACTTTTATCAAAAATGACTTGAAGAAGTACTATACCAATTATATAATGCAAAAATACATAAAGGTAATTAGCCATGTACATAGTAAATATTTAAAAAATCAAGAACAATTTTGTTTATGTTAATTTTTTTAAATTTAAATATTTCATCATTAACATTACAATTAAATAAAGTGCAATGTATATTATAGACGGCCAGCATAAATAAAATAAAAATAAATAATTTAAAATACAATAACAATTACTCGTAAGATGTCGTGATATTCATTGAGTAGTACATCACTTAACTCAATTGTCAATAATTTCCGAAGCGTACGCAATGTAATGTTTTTTTTTTACACTTTGGGCTACATTATTGAAGTTTTCATATGGATCTCAAACGTTTTTGGAAATATTCTATAGTCGATGTTCATCAGGAATAATGTAGGATTCTAATGGTGAAAGAATTTTTCAAATCGGTCAGTAGTGTCTGAGCCTATTCAGTACATACAAACAATCAAATGTTTCCTCTTTATTATATTATATTAAGTATTTATCATCTTAAGTGTAATGTTTCGACGCTAATTATGAATTGAAATTTCACACTAATGATTTTCAGACTAGTCTTACGTCATATTGACATAACGTAACTTATGGTATAATTTATTTTGTGAACACTGCTTTAGATCGGGAGAAGCACGTTCACAAGTCAAACTGAAGATAGATGAGCCCATGACTGAGCAGTACTCGAAACGAATTTAAGATTTTACCAACTACCCTACACTTACCCTATCCATAATTATGTGTAAAAATAATATTTACATTAGCGAGTAACGAGCTTTACTAATTAAGCTGAGACATTTAGGAGTTAAGTCTGATGTATTTTTGTGAAAAAGGACATGTTGTTCTTTGTTCATATTCAAAGACCTCTTTCGTTTGAAGAGTGACTCGAGTATGAAAGTGTTTGTTATAATTAAACTGAATTCCTTTAAAATTTTATTGTTTTAGTTACTTATTTATCTGTTTATTTATAACACTATAACTTCAACAAGCGCGTTAGCTGCTGCCATAATAATAATAATAATAAAAATTGTTTATTGCACTACAAAAAACATTGGCATAATGGCGAGCTTAATGCCATTTGGCTTTCTCTGCTAGCTAACCATTAGGAGAGGAATGTGGTGATTGAGGTGAAATGTTAATTAATTAAAAAAATAAAATACGTATAAACAGAGTAATATCAAAATATATCAATAAATACTTATATAAAATAAATTAGATAATTGATGCATCCATGTAAAGGAGTTTGATTTTCAGTATTTTTTTTTTTTAAGTTTTATATTTGTGTTATTCATAGCACAGGGTATCCCAATTTATGGGTATTATTTATGTTATAATACATATAAAAAATGTGGTAAAATCAAACCAATATATATATATATATATATATATATATATATATTATCTTTTTATTATATGTCAGTAACATCTTTTTTGTTCAATTGTTTTTTAATAAATCGCAAACAACGGTTATCTTTTTCTTATCATTAGTATTAATCAACCTAATTTATAAAATAAATATTAATTTGGTTCTTTAGATGGTAGCAGATTTTTCATACATTTTACTACTTTCCAAGTAAAATCGAATATAACTCCAAACTTAGTTCTAGTAATTTTAGTATTTTCTGAACCTCAGAAATAAAATTGTATGTTTCATTTTATTGCACATTAACCAAATTAATTGTTGCAGAGATTAATTCAATTTAACTCCGAGTGAAGCGCGCGGCAAACTGCTCTTCAAGATATTTTCAATATATTAAAGGAGCCCCTTTCGAGTGTTTCAAGATTGCCATTGCTGGGAAGTTATAAAATATCGACAGTTCAAAATGTCTTCTAGCAGTTTGACTTCTTGCGTTCCAAATTTGAAATTTAAATTTGAAGTATAAATGTACAATTAGCAAAAGATTAGCTGCACCTCAGTAAGATCATTCTCAATCAATTTCTTCTTTAATGTTCTTTATTTTACTATTAAATTTACATAGTTAATTGAATAAAAATAAACGGAGTGAAGGAACGGGAGGTTGCAGCTTCTTATGTTATAGACGATTATTCCCCAAAAAAATTGTGTATTTTGCGAATGGTACCTTACTATATTATATGGACTACCGTCATTACAGTTAAAACTGGTACGGAGTACATTATGTTTAGCATTAAGTTAGCCGCAGTGTTTGTTATGATGGTTCTTTAAATATTGTTTATTACTTTATAGTTTTTATATAATTTTTTATTTTCTTTTTTCTATTTCTTTCATTGTTTATATAAACTATTTTAAATATTTTATTGTAATAGGCTAATATTAATCACATTTTACCTAAATATAGTTATTTATACATATATAAAACTGACATACATAATAAATAAAGCAAATTTAACAATAATAATACATAAACCTGTGAATTATTGAAAATGAAAGATAGAAAATCCTTTATATGAGATTTCGACCTGTCCATTGTTTTGGCAGGCATCGTAAATCGAATTGGCAGTTAGCTTTCACGAATTCCCACATTATATACATAGAAATATACATTAACATATTTTGTTTTATTATTATAGATATATATGTTTTCAAATATAATATAAACAAAAATAATAACACCTGAATTCGAATAAAAACATATAATAATAATAATATAAAACGTCATATGGTAACAAAAAACAGTTGAATTATAACAACAATAAAAAAACAATAGAAAACGATTTTAAAAAAAAACGAACGTTAATTTTATCTATACACAAGATATTATTTTCTTTTACACTATCATTGACATTTAAATAAAGGGATTAATTATTTCATTTTAAAGTTTGTACTACTCTACTAAATACACAGTTTTCTTTTATTTCGTTATTAATAGGCTTCTCTTTTTATATGTATTTTTCAAACAAATAAATCTTCCTTTCATATTCTCACATAATTCAACTTAACCCTCGTCTTATCTAGGGTCATCTTTTTTTTATAATCTGACTGTTATGCCCTGCGGTTTTGAATGACAAAATAAATTACATATTTTAGTGAAATAAATTCGTTGCTAACAAATATAAATATACACTATGTCGGCTTGACATCTTCGTTACATCTCCACATTTCATATTTATTACTCAAAAATTAAACTTTTACGACGTCCAGTTTCATAAACTTTTTATGACTAAACTTGTTAACTTTTAAGATTTAGGACCAAACTTTTTAAAGTGTATGGCATAAACAACTTTTTAGTTTTTAATACTTCAAACTCAGCGAGTGGCCTGTAGATGGCGCTAATAAGTTCTATATTACAATCTGTCTTTTGTTATTCTCACAAAGATATAATATAGAATTAGAATTAATTTACTTGTAAATAATTTTGTCATCGCACGTTAAAAATGTGGCAGGAAACTCACATAATTTATATACCTAAATGATACCATCGCTTCTTTTATAGACTTTTCACTGTTATAACAAAAAAGAAAGAAGTATAATTTTGAAGGATTTTTAAACTACCTTCGTATAAAACCAACCTGTACATAACAAGACTAAAATTATTGGTCAAAACAAACATTTATTTATAATCAACTTTTCAGTTAATATGTTAAAAAATTAAACGTAATATTTTTTACAAGGTCTTTGAGTGTTATCATAGTAACTAGTCCCAAAACACGACTAGCTCACGTTGTGTGTTTTAACACTAGTAAAACAACCATTTATTCGATGCATATATAATACGCTACAGAAATGGTGATAGAACTCTTTGTAAATATAAAAATTAACAAAAACTTGCTTCTGAAATTGAAAAGTTGATGCCGTAACTAAATGTATATCAATAATTTTCAAAATTACTTCTTAGACAAATGACCATTTTTCTAATGTTAAAGGTACTGAAAAACGAAGAAAATTTATCAATCAAAGAATAAATAAAACAAAACACACTCAAATACCATTTTATACTCGAACGAATTTTCATACGTGAAGAAAATTCTAGAAAATATAAAAGCATTTGTTGAAAGAGAAAAATAAATATTCTTCAGCCCCCATCAGTCGAGGCGTCTGCAATCCACAATGCAATATTTCTTAAGATGAACATTTCGGAGTAATATTCAAACTTTATATTTAATATTAAAATTTACGAGGAAAATCACAGATAAGAGCCTTCACTTCACTGCTGTCGGATTAAATTCAGAACAACTATTAAATATTCATCATTGTAATATTTAATTCTATTTGTGATTTGCGATTTACGTACTTACCTATAACTTTTTATATACTTACTTTTAATTTTAAAATATGTATACTTACAATTCCTACAATTAAAGTTGGATATATACTTTATTATTTAACTAGCTGTTGCCCGCAACTACATCTGCGTAATAATGAATGAAATAAATCTAATAAGATTTATACAAACTTTCATCCCCTATTTTATCCCCTTAGGGGTGGAATTGATCAAAATCCTTTCTTAGCGGATGCCTACGTCATAACATCTACCTGCATGCCAAATTTCAGCCCGATCCGTCCAGTGGTTTGGGCTGTGCGTTGATAGATCACTAAGTCAGTTACCTTTGAGTTTTATATATATATATATAGATACTTAATAATAATAATAATTCAATTGTTACAGATGTATTCAGAAAGAAAGCAAACAATGAAAATATAAAATTAAACCAAAAAATGGATCCACCTCTTCAGATAAGATCGTATCATATTTTTGAAATGAGATAGAGATTCATGAAGCCAAAAATGTCATTACTGAAGCTTTTCACAGGCACCTAACAATGCATGGAATTGGCATGTTCCTCCAAAACATATCTGGACCAGTCACAATACCGCGGGATGAATCGGACGAATCGAAATACGTTGTAGAATATAATAACAATTTAGAAATAAGCAATTATACTGATATACATATTGTAAACACAACATTGTACTTAGATAATGGAACCAGTTGGAATGTAACGAAGAGTTTTTTTGGATTAGAGTCTATAAATAATTGGTGGTCATTAGTAGCTTTAATATTGGTCGTTTGTACGGCTGCTGGAAATGTATTGGTGTGTATGGCTATATATTTGGAGAGGCGATTACAGAACGTGACGAATTATTTTCTGATGTCGTTGGCTATTACGGATTTACTTGTTGCGATACTTGTGATGCCGCTGGGAATTCTGACGCTGGTGAAAGGTAAGGACTCGCCTAATAACATATTAGATGAAGTAAATATTTTCTGTTTAATTATAATTAGACGTTGTATTTTAGTTATTTATTATAATAGACACATAATAACATATTATTAAACATTTGTTATAGAAACTCAAACAAATTCAGCTAGTTCATAATAAGGTCATAATACTATAATTCACAATAATATAGTTATAAATTAAACAAAATAAGAATAAAGATAATGAAAATAAATAATACTAAAATACAACATATAGGTAGTATATAATAATGATAATTTAAAAAGAAACTAAAAACAAAACATAGTCCATTATAATACTGACGAATTAAGTAGCACTTCTGGTAAGTACGTGTCAAATTTATTATGCGTCTATTTTAAAAAGTGGTGGGCGGACTACTGACGGTGTAGAATATTTGCCCATGATGGCTGTATATGTCTATGAATATAATATAACTCCATTTTTGCTGGACACCTAATTATGAAAAGCATATCGTGGATAGTATATTGAAATTTAATATAAAGTTTAAAATAGTCCAGACTTTACTTTAAAAGCTAAAATAAACTTCCAACTTTTGTAATATCTACATATAAAGTTATATTTTACTTTCAACTAAAGTAAAAACCATTTGTTGTAAATAAATCTACTATATTGTTACCTTTAACTAATTACTGGCGTGTTTGGAAGGTTGTATAAAGCAGCGGTTCTCAAACTTTTTTGGCGAAGGAAAAAGCCTTAATATAATTATAAAAAACTGATTTATATGTATTTATGAATAATCATATTGCAATGTAATATTACGTAATATTTAGTTGGAATATTTAGATGTAACCTTATAATCTCCTTTGGTAGGTATTTTTTGCAGTATTTTAGCCCTAGAGTTCCGCGGAACACACTTTGAGAATGGCTGGTATAAAGTAATACACATATTAACTTTCTCGTCTAATTATTTTCACACGTAATAAATATCGTTCATTAGAGTAACTTGAATTAATTTGAAACTTTCTTTAATTAGTTTATTTAACTTAAGTTTAGAAGTTTTACAGAGACAAATACCTGTACGTTGAGTTACTGAGAATCTTTGAAAATTTGTCAGGTATTGATTTTGTAATTGACAATAATTATAATATATTGTCGTTATTTACCAACTGTAATGTATTGAGGGTAGTTTCTCAGTTTGCCGTCAACCACCAGAGGGCCCAGACGCATTTGCTATTTAAAAATGGCTCAATACATTACACTAACTAACCTTTGTCAGTAATAATAATAAATTTATTTATTATTAAGTAACACTTAATCTATTACTAAAAAGAATAAATATTATATAAACATAAAAAGTACATAATACAAAAAAATATATATTAACCAAGATATTCTCTAAAACGGTACTCGTCATTATGAGTGGTGATTTCTGTGGAATGATAATAAAAATAATATTAAAACAAATATACATATATGTATGTATATATAAACACATTAAACAACGCTACGCCGTCATGATAAACTGAGCAGTGTCTGCAACAAATAGTACTTACTCATTTTCACTATAGGTATCTATTTTTAGCAACAAAATAAGCCTACCTAATAGCTTAATAACTCGTTTATAAACTTATCACAATAAACTACTCAAATTCCATTCTATAGTTTTCGTAGTTCTCGTAGTCAAAATAGTTTCCTTTTGGAAAATAGTGCGGTGACAGTTTATGGGGAAATATGCCGGAATGCGGACACGGTGGAAACATATTAACGGCTATTGATAGTTCATTAGCAACGATGACAATCTACATTTTAACATTTTAATAGCAATGTCACGATCCATTAAAATATCGATGTTTCTCACATAAATTGATATCGACCAGGCAGTTTTGTTTGCTCTTCACTTTTTTATTTGATCAAATTCCGGCTGGTGTTAAGTTATAATGCGTTCCTTGAGAGAAGACAACTGTTACTACGAACTGTCTGTTGCGAACATTGACAGGGCATACTTCTTTTATTATACCTCGTCACTTCCAAACTGCCTGCCATTCATAAATTATGTATCATATAAAATTATAATATTAAAAACAACTTTAAACTTCGTTAAATTTTAACATTTATTATTAGAAATAAATAATTTGAATAAACTATACCGTAGACAATGCTGCAGTGACGCAAAGAATAAAATAAAAAAAAATAAAAACAGCTGAATAACAACAATCGTAATCCAATTAAACGAAGCTGATTAGAATATCTGATTTATATGAATTCGCGATAGTTAAGGGATATCTCTGTCTCACTTGTTATAATTGGCATTAGTGTGGAAGAGACACAAGATTTCGTAGTTTAAATTCTCTGAGTTATGGAATGTTCGTTCAAAAGGTCAAACATTCTAATTAACTTTTTTAAAGTTCTTTTTGTTCCTTATTTGAATAACTGATCCTTGAACTTTATTACTTTATTGATTTTTTTTATTTTAAAAGAAAACCAATTAGTCTACTTGTATTTTTCAACTTAAATGACCGCGAACGTGATGTTTATTAGTATGCAAATGTTGCCAGAGCTAAAAATAAAAATTCGAACATTTTATAATGTAGAATGCTTTATATAGTCTTTACCTTACCTTTCCCCTAAAAGCCTAGCCTAAAAGCCTAGCCTAAAAGCCTAGCCTAAAAGCCTAGCCTAGAAGCGTAAAATTCAATTGAAATATATAAATATTTTTTTATTGATTTTTTTCTTATCATTGTAGATTTTTTTCTACATATGGACATTACGTTAACAAAAGTTAGCCAATACTAACACCTGTATAATGTTCGCTGTGTACTAGTTTCTACAATAAATAGTTTGTTTTGTTTACTAATATGTATATTTTTTTAATTATACACAGCTATCACAAGATACCTCTTCATTTCTCATATAGTTTTTATTTGTTAAATTTAAACGCCAACTCATCATTACAGACAATTAAACCTATTTGGAATACAAATATTTTTCCAAACCCTTCGCGTAGGTGAAATCAATTTCCTTTGTGTATCCTCGGAGGAAATTAAGAGATGTTCGTGTAAACGTGTCCTTATTATGCATACAGTCAATTCTAAGAATATTTAATAGGAAAAAAATAATAAGATTCTAAATGGTTTTTTAAATTTAATTCATAGGAGGAGAGTCTTTTTTTGCATTATTAAATTAACACAATGTATAGGTTAGAAAATCAGGACTTACCGTCCACGTGTCTTATTATTCGTTGGTCAATGGACATATTCCATTTTTAAATTTTTAAATTCCCACTATGAGTTGCGGTTTGAAGCGAGTAAGCGGATAGTTTATATATGTAAAAAATTTAAAAATAGAATTAGCGTGAACAACTACACCATAAGTCACTTTTGAATAAACTTTTTCGTAAATATATATTTTTAAATTTGGAATCCATCTAATATAATACCATGGGTATATTTTTTAGTTATAATCAGAGTTTTGGAACTAAAAATACAAATAATATTATTCAGTAGAACCGCATTTGTATTGTATTGTAATTTATTACCACAACAAAACACAGCTGGATATTATTCCCGAAATAGGATAAGGGTATTATTTTCGTATTGCTATTGGCATAATTTAATTTTGTTCTAATAAAAATGTATATTCTTCTATCATCACGTTTTATTTTGTAAGATGTATCTTACAACTCTTTATGTAATGGTGTGGCAATTGTTTTTTTTTTGTTTTTAATTTTCATTTTGACAAATATTAAATTAGTTAAATATTTAAATAGGTAAGCTGCAAAATATATTTTTAAAAACGTATTCGAGAACTTTGAAAACCGACTAAAATTATTTCTCTACGTATTATTTACATTAATTCATACATATATTTATCACAGATATTTTATTTGTGTTGATGTTATATTATTTAGCTCTCACAAATTCCCAAAAATAAAACTTAAAATAAAATATTCAATAGGCAATAAAACGGTGGTTTTTGATAATCGATTTAATAAAGTGAAAAGTCCTTTATAAATTGAAAAAGTGATCGCGTTGATTCTGACATTCGTTGGCAAGTAATGGAGAATCATTGAGCCGTGCGATTTCAATTTCAAAAATATGAAATACCCACTTTACTAGAGCTGAAAGCGACGCAATTTCGTGCAAATTAACCAAGAGTCCGATATCAATTAGTCGCTCAAATTTTTACCAATAATCAACTTATAAACTTAAGCAAAAATTATGGAACCAAATGCGAATAAAACAAACAATTGATTTAAAATAATTATATTAAAAAACAACAACCTCTTTTTAGTCTGTAATACCTTAGCATTAACCAAAAATCCCACTGCGTTGCAATGTTATTATTTTTAATTTTTATTGTCGTATTTATTTTTATTTAATAATATGCCTAAATGCTGGCTGAAAAGAATCCCTCAACTAATTCAATTTAGAAAAAGTATTTTAATTCAAAACAAATGAATGTAGAAATCTTGTAGTGCAATTTTAAGCCATAATATATTTATGAATACTTAGTTCTAAGTATATATATGTACTTTAAACATGTTTATCAATGTAAATATACAATAAGCTAGTCATGACAAATAAAAAGGAAACTTATTTCTACATAACGTTATACGGGGTCATACGAAAGCGTTATAGGACAACGCGAAAGCAATCTATCGTGTTATAGGGGGTTTACTGGATATCACTTCTGCTTGCCCCATATTTTTAAAAGAATTGTGGAGAATTCAACACAGCACGAGTCTGCCCTATATACATTACAATACGTTTAAGAAATTAAAACTAAATAATTAAGTATAATAATATTACTATTTATTTTAATTTATTTGCTTGAAAAGGAATCTATTTAGATTCCGAGTCTTCGTTTTGTTGGTAACTTAATTCCATTTGCAACATTGAGCTCGTTAAACGTCGAACGGGTTTGCAGAATAGGAAAGTTCAGAAGTCGGAAACAATGTCCGCTTTCCACTCAAATTGCTCTTGATCGATGATTGTAAAGAATTCAGATTGAAAACTCTTTCGAACGCGCTGCTAACGAAAATATATTTGCCGACTGAAATATTTGACTTTGGTTTTGTTTGAGAACTTTCTCAACTCTTAGCATTGAAAAGATGCTCATTGAGTTAAGCATCACTAATTGCTTTTGGTTTGAAGGTTATGATCAATTTTTATCCCTACTAATATTATAAATGTGAAAATGTGAGTTTGTTTGTTACATTTTCACGCAACAACTACTTAACCGATCATCATGAAACTTTGTACACATATTTTTGGAGGTACTAGAAGTTACACAGAATACTTTTAATTTTTTTTAAAATATCATTTTTTACTATATTTTCCAACTAACTATAATTTTAGTTGTTTGGAATCATATTGATTCATTTCTATTGAAATGATCTCTGATACTTATTTAATGACTTAAATACGAGCGAAGCCTCGGGTAAAAGCTAGTAGTTTATATACTTAGAATTCAGCGACAAAAATGTCACTGTCGCATTGCTCAGAAGCATAACTCGGCGTAATAGCAATGATGCGTCATGTATGTGACGTCACGACTTCGTTTATGCATTATACGCCTTGGGGTGTGACCTAAATTATAGCAATAATATATAATGGATTTATTATTATAAAACCAGATTCATTTGTTAAACACCTTACTCATACAAGTTATAGAAAAATGTTATGATATAAAAAAATGATTAGTCAGTTTTCTTCGGAAATGTTTTTCATAAATATGTTATTTCCATTACAAAAAAGACAATGTTTATATACATAGGTACTATATAATATTTTTTCGATGTAATATTACATTGTTGTTATTATTTGGTAGGTATGTAGTACATAGCCAACCTCGTCTTCAGATGTTTTCTATTCGATAGCACTTGTTTTTTCTCATGAATCGGATTCTAGCTTAACCTCAGGCATAGTACGGTCACATGTTAAACTATTATAACATAGTAATTATTAAGAAATCACTAATTAATGGTATTGTTTCAGGCTACTTTCCCTTGCCAGCTGTTTACTGCTTGACCTGGATATGTCTGGACGTGCTTCTTTGCACCGCATCAATAATGCATCTTTGCACGATCAGCGTTGACAGATACCTTTCGCTTAGATACCCGATGAGGTTTGGCAGAAATAAGACTAGGAAACGCGTTACCATAAAGATCGTGTTCGTTTGGATTTTGTCCACTGCAATGAGTTTACCACTAAGTCTTATGTATTCTAAGGTTAGTATCATATTCACTTAAATACTAGACGTTTTGCTATTCAAGGTTTAAGATCAAAAAAAATTACATAAATTCATTTAACATAACGTACTTAGACTAAATATATCATAAAGGAATTTATTTAAAATTATTTTGCTTATAATTCCCGCTACATTAGATTGTTGAAGGAAAATAACTTCCACCAACATTCAATAACTCGTCTCGACGCGTTTCGCCACTTCACATGGCATCATCAGGATACGCCAAGTTGTGACTCCCAAGCCAAGCCAAGCCAAGGGAAATTGTAAATTTTTCATAATTTATAATTTACAAAAAAGCGTTTAATTTAAACAAACAATTGTATCAAAATCAAACGTACAGAAAACAATTGCTTGAAAATGTTATTATTTCACGAAAAACAAAATTAGCGGAGTTGAAAATTTAATTTGCTTCCAATTTGTGAGTTAATTGACTTGTAAAGGAGCGCAAAGTTCGTGGTTCAAAGGTTTATTAGTAAACACGAATTCACATTCACTATTATATACATTTCGGAACATATTCACGCTTTCAGTTATTATCACTACATAATATAATATATATATATATATATATAGATAATATTTCTCTTAAATACACTCGTTTAAAATCTTTGTTTAATATCAATTTTTCCAAACTTTTTTTTAGCTTTAGATTTTATTAGATTTTTTTTTAATTATTATATTTCTTATTTATTACATATTAATATTTAAATTTCTTATTTTTTCCTCTTTACGATTTTTACATTCTTCTACCACTTTTATATTTATTTTATCTTCCATTTCATCGTATTAATATGCTTTTATATAAAATAGACATTTCAATAAACTTTTTAAGAATATTGCGTTCTTCTTCGCTTCTTATACATTTGTTCTTTCCTTTATTTATTATTCGTCTTTAAATATCCATTATCCACGAATTTTATATATTATTTGGAGTCATTAATTTCGGGCTACGACGGTATTCGCTGACCGTACTTACGAAATAGGTTGTCCGCCCTAAGTCGAGCGTCGGCGTCGTTTAGTCGAAATTGGCGGTTACTGACGGTATTGTTAAATACGCCTTGTGACAGGTTGTTCGTCCATTAGCACAAGCGCGGGCATTTTAATCTTGTAATACGTATTTTACGACGAGCACAAAGAAAAGGTTACTTAGGGATTATATAACAAGTATTATTCTTGATTTGTTGGCTAATTGCTAAAAGCGTATTTTTTTAAATGACCAATATTAACACCAGATTTACCAGCTTAAATATACCTATTTCTACCAAAACCAAAAAAAGTATATATTTGTTGCAAATATATATAAAATATTATAAAGTTCATAAAACTAATTCTTCTGTTATAAATTAAAGAAGATTAGAAGAATTAAAGAAAGTGTTACACGCAGTAGGAATTTTAATTTGATCTTGCAAGACCAGTCATTTTGACTTGTCTGGTAAATCTAGTGTTAATAGTGATGTTTATAGTTACTCTATAATGGTCGCAAAGTTGTGAAATGTCAAATTAAATTAATCAAAAGTTAAGTGATACAAATCTGCTTTATGTATTTAAAATATATATAAATAATGCAAATAATAATAGAAGGAAGGAATATTATTATACATACACATGCAATGTCCTGTGCCCAAACTAGGATTCCTTGTGTTACGAATATCAGGAAAAGAACTACACAAATATGCATTAATTTATTTAAAACTTTATTGGATTCACATACAAAAGGCGAACTTGATGCCGTTGGGCATTGTCTGCCATTTAACCTTTAGACAAGCAGAGGAACTCGGAAAGAATAGGTGCAGATCAAAAATAACATAAAAAATAATCTCATCTCACCTCACATACACATAATAATAATGAATAAGAAGATAAAAATAAATAAAGTCACATATATAAATATAAACACAATAATAAAATAATAAGAAATATAAAGAATACATAAATAATATCTGAATATACCGGCCTTTTAAATATTTCTCTACTCGGTGTTTATAACCTAGAGTCTAGACCTTAATTAACACTTTAATAACTAATAATATATTAATAAAAATATGTTACGACCCGGATCAGAACTTAATGCATATAATTATTAAATAAAACATTATTATTAAAGAATATTTATTGCGTCGTATAAATTAGTTTCAAAAATAATTACATCAACAGTAGCTTTGAGACTTACAATGGAATGTTATGAAAATCAATTTATATTAAGTATAGTTCGTAAGACTAATGTTATTGTAAATTTTTTTTTATTAATTTAAAAGTTTATCACGTCGCGATAAAGTAATAGTTTAAGACGTTAAAAAATTAGGTAATACAAAAAATAACAGTAAATCCTCTTACTTACAGAAACGGAAATGGGTCAAATGACTTCTCCCGTCTTTTTTTACTTTAACCATGTATTTTGTTTCAGAACGCAGAATCGGTGCTCATAGACGGTTCGTGTCAAATACCAGACCCGCTGTATAAAGCGATCGGATCAATCATCTCCTTTTACATACCACTTGGAGTAATGTTACTGACTTACGCGTTGACAGTACAATTACTGGCACGGCAGAGAAAAGGACTCGGCGCCGGCTGGGCAGCGGGATGGCTGGGTGCGCCTCCAATCGGTATTTATATAGGCGGCACATGCACAATTTTCCGTGTGATTTCAAACACTATGGCACGTCAAATGTTTTTAAATAATTAAGAGTGTCCGTGACTGAGTTGGCATAGACGTGGACACACAATCGATGTTTTGTTTTTTAATTTTAAAATTCGAATCTCACAAAAATCTTTAACAGTACCAATGTATACTAACTGTAACTATATTAACAATTATTTTGCCGTACACTGCTTCTTGGTCAAAGGTTTTAAATCCAGTTTCTTATAAGATTCATAACGACATAATCTTCTTACTTTATGAAAGCTTTATACAATTTAAACTATATTTCTTATTTGGTGACCATTAACTAATCTTTTGAAAGGTTCGTTTGACATTTTAGTATCTACTTACCCAAGTTAGATTTTAAATATATACATTTATACATAGGCTTAAGATAAATTCAAAAGTGTAATTAATTTCTTATGCTAATAAATGTAATAATAATCCATAATAACAAATGAAGCGAATGAAGTTGTATCAACAGAGCAAAATGTAGGCTCCATTTATTTTTGGCGCGAAATTCAATTTATATTAATTTATATGACGTTCTTAATAATTAAGTAGACAGCTGTCCAATTTGTTATAATTATGCCTTTCTTGTTATATCTTAAAATAATTATTAATTGCATTGAAAACAATTAACACTCCCAATCTTTAATTAGCTATTCACAAGAAAAAGACATTTCAAACACATTTCATTATATCGGGTGATTCAGCTGAACGTTCGGACCCAAGAATATGTATATTAATAATAAATATATGTCCCGAATCGTCAATATGATGCACAATGTTTGTCGGTTTTCCTTTTGAAATTGTTTTTATAGACAATAATGTACACACGGTGATTTTCAAATGGACACAGATTTTGTAGGTAGGTATAAGCGACAGAAAGAGAAACGATCGCGATGTCTTGAACAGCAAAGGAAATATCTGCATCCTTTTCACACATGCCTCGACTTTGACAAATGAAAAATATAGTTATCACTTTCTAATGGTTGTTTCTTTCAGTCCAAAGTTCAATCTGTATCCATTTAAAGATTATCGACTGTACGTTTATTTACTTTGGTCGATCAATCACCTAATTATAAATTCATTTCGCAGAAAGGCGATGCACATGGCGAAGGTTTCTAGGCAACCGCGGAGGCACGCCGCAACATTCAGCTGCGTCTACTGAAACTGAACTGCCTCCAATAGACACGAGAGATCTTTGGTTACAGGACTCGAGGTAAGAACATAAAGGTTCATGCTGAAAACGTGTACCTTAAATGATGGTCTCTATAAAATTGTGCATATTGTGGCCCGTTGAATTCCCGGTTGAAACTAATAATATTATCCTAAGGTTGGTTGCCTTGTAGAGATCACTCTTTAGTGATAAGACCGCCTTTTGTTCTTTCTTTTCTTCTGTATTTATATGTATTATTTTATTTTGTGCAATAAAGTGTTATTATTTGTTCTGGCTTTGTGTGTTCATGCACATCACATCCAAGTTTGGGGATAGGACATTATATGCAATATATGTAAAAGAAACAAAAAAAAATAGTTATTTTAACAATAAAATTGGACACTATTCCGAAGTGTAAAGAGAAATTTTTAGCTTCAATACAGAAGTATTTAGATTTATACATGTATATATAAACCTATTCGCATATGAAAATTGCATCGTGTTGTGTCTGTTTGAACGCCAATGTAGATAATTATATTCCCAATATTTGCTTTGAAATTGAAATGTGTTAACTGCTCATGTGTGTGTTTTGAATCAATAAGGTCACTATCCACTGATGCGTATTTTTATAGCTATATAGCGGCATACTTAGGAGAATTCCTGTATTCGATTCCCGATATTATACTTTTGTTTTAGGTTATTCGCTATTTAAAACGCGATAGTAATACGCATAAAGTCTAATAAGACATTTCAAATAGGTTTTATGTTTAGGTAGTCCTTATCCTCATACCGATATCACAGTTTATATTTAGGGTTACAACATTCCATGTGTATTTCACAACATTCTATTACTCAGTCTGTTCTAACAAGTTATTACAAATAAAAATTTCTACTAACTAATACACTCCTTCTGATTCGCTGGTTTATAAAGTAATATTGATTTATAGCGGATTACACCCACTACTCCTAATCAATCTCGTTAGTAAATGGATGTCAATTAAGTTTTTTAATTAAACTGTCAATTAGATTAAGGTGATTGGTTGGTTTTGTATTTGATTCGTTATTTCCTTTTATCTGATTGGTTTGTTAGCCTAATTATTCCAAATACAGTCTTCGGAAATAAGATTAATCTTAAATTAACAAATAGCAAAGAAAATGGTATTTTAAAATGACAATTGTATGTGTTTATTAAAAACTGATATAAATGTCTAATTTATAAGATTATTGTGTGGAAATTGTTGTGCTTATATACTTTAGGTACTAACTTTATATACATCAACTGGATTAATTGTTTAAGATGGTGAAGCAAGCAAGTAACAACCTACTAACATTATATTGTACAGGCTATGATTGGCGAGTTTCTTGTGATTTCCCTTTCCAAAATTTCGCCCATCATCATCATCATCATCATCTCTGGCCATGTCAAGACCCTAAAGGGTATATGCGATACTACACAGTGATAAGGCCGCCTATTGTTTTTTTATTTTTAAAGGAAATTTCAAAATTATTTTGCTTATAATTCCCGCTACAACATTCAGTAATTTGTTTCGACGCGTTTCGCCACTTCACGTGGCAACATGAAACGCATCGAAACAAATTACTGAATGTTGTAATGGGAATTATAAGCAAAATAATTTTGAAATTTCCTTTAATATGGATTTCCGCAAAGTAAACCTCCTGAAACAACCAATTATATTTTTATTTTTATTATTTATTTTTATTTTCTCATAATGTGTGCAATAAAGAGTTATTATTATATGCGAAATAAAGATCAAAAACCAACAACAAAGGTTTAGTGTAATGATAAATAGTAGATTTATGATATTAAAATATTAACAATTAAAATTCAAACCACTTTCAGTTTGACAAATGAATCTTATTCCAATTACTCAAACGTGGCTTATTGGATTCTGTTTAGATCCTCTCTTA
Source organism: Tineola bisselliella (assembly GCA_028551675.1). Taxonomy (NCBI): domain Eukaryota; kingdom Metazoa; phylum Arthropoda; class Insecta; order Lepidoptera; family Tineidae; genus Tineola; species Tineola bisselliella. The sequence continues at coordinate 61,049 of JAPWLS010001946.1, forward strand.
AGATTATATTACAATGCACGTCTAATCTCATCATACATTGTTAGAAGGAGTTAATTTGCCTAGTAGTTAATTGTGCTGTAAATCCATTATAGTTCACACTCTGGCTGACCTATGACGTCATACTTGATCGTGTTTTATTTTATATAAGTTTTTTTTTCACTATTACCATAGAAGAATAGAAGACCAATTATGGAGTAAAAAGTTGCATAGATGCGTCGTGATGTCACAAAATTCTCTCTAAATCCAATGAAAAGTAGACGTTTCGTTCGCACATTTATAACCCAAAAAAATCCAGTAACATATTTTTCTTAGATAAAACCTAAATCCTAATTACATAGAAGGGAGTCGCAAAGTTTTATTTTAACTGAAATTACTCAGCAGGAATTTTCACAAGTATCGCGACAAAAGCCTTATTTGCAAGCAAAAACGATTAACTGAAACAAATTCAGAGATACCTACTCGTAAAACCGCTATCAACGTTGGTTTTTACTTTTCGTTTTCTTTTACAAATTCACGTAATATTATTAAGGCTTTTAATTTAAATAATGGTTGTACAAAATTATACTTGGATGGATACCATTCATAAAAATTAAATGAATAAATATCACATTTTATTGAATTATATTTACTCTTATACAAACAAAATTACTATAATAAATGAATAGAAACTTTTAAACAAATAAACGAACAATAAATCTACTGAATTTGAAAAACTAAATTTTGTCTATTATTTATGAATTTATTCCACAATCCTTATTTATTTAATACCATCTCATGTCCAATATATTATTAATCAAGCAAACACCAATTAACAATTTCATTGTTGCCAGATGTTTTAGTCATTGCCCGCCAGACAAACCTGCACACGGACACGCCTTAGAAATATATACCTTATATATATTGTCCTTATGTATCTATATATATAAAATACAATGGCACTTTTCGTTGTAATTTTATAACTCAAGAACGGGCTCACCTATCCAAACCAAATATTTAGGCTTTGTTCGGACTGTTTAGTAGATGGTTTATGTGAAGTTTGCACAAAATCGGTAGAGCGATTCTTCATTAATGACATTTTTTGTAAAAAATTAATTCAATAAATGGCGGATTATGCTGTCAAATTGAAACTGTTCACTGTTGACAGTAATTGAAACTTTTTATGTCATTCATGCTGTTTGATGCATGAATTTGATGTTCCAATTATTTTTTTAAATATTTCACTTTATACGTAGCGAAGCACGTACCGGACCGCTAGTCTTATATATATATCTTGTCCGTGTGGTGCACGTAGCATAGGATTTAACTTGGCCGGTTATCTTGCTGCAGCTTGTCCTAAGATAATTACGTCCAATAGCCTGTGGCGGTCGCCTCTACAAGCCGAAAATACTTATGAAGATTTTAGATTTTGACATTTATTCCTTCACTATCAATTTTCTTGTGTTTCTTTTCCTTTTTATTGTCACAATGCATTGTAATAATTATATTTTTAATCTATTTTAACACTAGATTTACCAGACCAGTCAAAATGACTGGTCTTGCAAGATCAAATTGAAATTCCTTCTGCGTGTAACATTTTCTTTAATTCTTCTAATCTTCTTTAATCTATAACAGAAGAATTAGTTTTATTAACTTTATATTATTTTATATATATTTGTAAAAAATATATACTTTTTTGGTTTTGGTAGAAATAGGTATATTTAAGCTGGTAAATCTACATTATTATTTCACAGCAGCAACTCTAATACTTGTGGCGGTGGTCTCTACAAATTAAGAAGATTTTAATTTTTCGACATTTGACATGTCATGTCTTCTTTTGTTTTTCTTCCTTGTTAATTAACTTTGTGATTTATGTAATTGCAGACCAACACGTTGAAAAAACATGCGATGTCGTCATTAAAAATTTCAAAGAACCACACTAGTATTATACTATAGAAAGTTTTAATTAACATGTTAATTTGATTACCTTTTTGAAATTAATGTGAAAAAAATTGTCATTATAGTACAATAGATAAAAAAAACTGAACACAAACGAGAGGAATGTGCCCTGCCAATTTGGATGGAACACGTTCGTCTTCTCAAGCCGGCATAGTGGAGTTGACTGTTACACGCAGACATATATTACATTACGTTACATCTGTCTGTAGTAACAGTTGTCTCCACTCAAGAACGAAACTCTAGTCTAGTTAACATCATGTAGTCACATTTAATTGGACATATTTAAATTTGTCGTTCTTTATTTATAGAATATTATTTTCATTCACAGTAAACAATTAGTCAGGTTTCAAAAGTTTTTCCATAACACATGTCGTCACGTATGGCCTTCGTTCTAAAGTGGGTAGTGATAGGCCTGCTGAATAATAATAATATGTTTGTTCGACATGCCATTATTATGTTCGCAGTTGATTAAAAAACCTATACCTATACCTATATACCAAGCTAGTGATTCTTGGGTACTTATCGGCCTACGAACGCGACAAATAGATTTTAGCTTAGAATTACCATTCCACCTGCTAAATGTGCTGTTTTTGTGCTTTGTTTGTTGTCAAATTAGATTGTGTAGCTTATCAGAAATTTGATATAATATGTATTATATAACATGTAGAATCACCTCTTACGTCACAAATAAATAATCAAACATTGAAAGGACTTTGTTTAAAAACATTTTTTTAATGAAAAATATGTGGTTCGCCCACATATCTATTAAATAATGTTGACGTTGTTTGAACGTCAGAAGCTAATAGTTGTGGGTGGTTATACACTTTCTAAGTACTTAAAATGTTGCATGCTACTTTAATGTGACCTGTTGTTTAGTGAGAGTAAATAAAGTTGATGATTTAATAATTAAATATTAAATAACTGTTCAATTATGTTTACTCTCTGATATATAATATGTTTTGTGTGTGATTGTGTAGTCCTCATATATGTTCGTGTTGTATTGCACAGCGAGCCCGCTCCATCAGCTATGACAGCACTTCATCAGTTTGGGGCCGAGATGTTGCGTCTATCAAGGGGCTTGGAAGCTTCTGCTGCAAACAAACCGCAATACAAAGGGTACTCTATTGGCATTTACTCAAAAACATTCTTCCAAATTCTTACACTATACGTTTGTTACCCATTAATACTATTTAATAGTGACGTAATATTGCAACTTCTTTCAGGACTACAGTCTCGGAGAAAGGTGGGTTGTTAACTCCATGTTCGATGAGCGTATCCTCGAGTTCGCCCACTTCTTTGCTTCAAAATAGAAGACCCTCGTCCACATGTGACACAAACACGCCACTGCACTGTTCAAGACCTAGAAGCGCTTCTGACGATGAGTGTCCGAATAACGACAACTTGCTAGCTCCAGCCCCACTGACAGGTAAATGTAGAAGCTCAGAAGATGGCCTATTACTACCCCCACCATGCACATGCCCCTATTTCGGGACAGAATCAACCCCTCCCAGACGTACAACTGAAGTCATTATTGTGCCAGATGTAGACATAAATGGATGCAACGGGTTTCCTGGACGTAATGGCAACTTCAAGTCTAATGACGAAGCTAAATCCGCTGAGGCATCGCCGGCGCATTATTCCAGAAGACCCAGTCGCGGCGCATCGTCTATGGTTACTTGGGATGAAGCTAGGAGATTTCGAAGGGGCTCTAGTTTTGGTGGCGCCAGAACCACGTTGACTTCGCCGGCTAGAAACACTAGAACGAGGAGATCCGTGAACACGAGGCAAACCGTTGTTGCTAGCCCACAACGAACACCGAGGGCACACCATTCGCGGAATTCAAGCGTAATATCACGTAACTCTTCTAGACATGGACGTATTTTACGCTTAGAGCAAAAAGCGACAAAAGTCTTAGGTGTAGTTTTCTTCACTTTCGTTGTTTTGTGGGCACCTTTCTTTATTCTAAATATGGTACCAGCTGTATGTCCTGATTGTGAGGAACGGATCGCTCATTGGGTGTTCGACTTTGTTTTATGGCTAGGCTACGCTAGCTCTATGGTGAATCCTATATTTTATACGATATTTAATAAAGTGTTTCGGCAGGCGTTTAAAAAGGTATTAAAATGTGAGTATTGTCAAACGACGAGGTAGCCCGCACCTTGGGAGCGCGTACGACCGGTCTCGGAACCGGCAACTGCCGCGCTCTCAATCAATAAGGTAAAGACACATTTATGAATTTAGATCCCCTTAGTTAGATATGGAAGATGCTAAATAAACTATATCTTAGTACGCTTGAATAAATTTGCTGAGCAAATAATTTAGTTATTAAAAATGAACTTTTACCGAAATTGTGTTAAAATTAGTAATAGTTTTTCTACGATACTGGAATGCGTATTCTGAGACATATTCTTGTAGGTAATTTACTTTTAAAAAAAGATGCATAAATATACTCAAATGTAATTATATCAATTCAGAAAGTAAAATTAAATATTTATTCGAATTCTTCTGCAAAAGATTCTCGCAATAATAAATTTCGTGGTCGACGTCAATTAATTTTATAATTTTTTTTTTCGATTAACATTATTAACGATGTGGATCACGCTTCAAGTAAACCCTTTATTATTAATATGTACTTTATTATTTTTTAATTAATTGTAAAAGAGCAAAATGTTTATATAAAAAAAGTTAACATTAAAAACAATTTGTAAATAAATTTTACGAGTCGCGATTGATTATGAATTAATAATTTCAATTATAGTTAGTTATATTTATATACTTTATAATGTATTAACAAATAATCTCATTAGATTTTTATTAGACATTTTATTACTTAAAACACAATAATTCGCACTCATTTATTTGTTATAGTAACGCTATTTTAAATTCGTCATCTGCTTAATTTTATGTTAGAATTTTGTTCATATCGGTTGCTATTAATCAGCTTCAAAATTGATTTTAATTATTAAAAAGTAGTGACCTATCCTGGTACATAAAAATTAAAGATCACCTATTCGTTTAATACAAAAAACTTTATGCACAAAAGAGTTGTCATATATGTATATATAATATAATAGTTACATTATTTCATACGAAAATTGTAATTTAATTGTAAATAAATTGTAGATTACAACTTTTAATTATGTTTAGTATGTCAATAAAATAATGTACATTATTATTGTAATAAAAATTAATTTGTTCATAAAACGTTTGTCTTTTTTCCTTTCATTTGTTTTTTGTTATAGTAGATATTATCACAAAAGTTTTCACTATGAAAAAACCTACTTATTACAAATTACATTCGTTATAATAATAATAATAATTCTTTATTGGCTTCAAAAATATGGCACAATGGCGAGCTTAATGCCATTTGGCATTCTCTACCAGCTAACCATTAGGAGAGGAATGCGGTGAATGAGGCGCCAATACAGTTAATAATAATAATAAAAAGTACATACAATATCAATATATTAGTTATACATATTATCTAAAATAATTTAAAAAAAAATTATAATAGCACCAAGTTACTATATACCATATTAAAATTATCGAATATTTCTAATAAACCAAAAAGAAATTTTGATGAAAACAGAAAAACTAAAACATCCCAAAATAGACCCCATTATTATTCAGGTAACAATCCAAACTTCATTGCTTTCGTCGATCGCTGTCAACTTCATCCGTAATGTTCAGCCTACGCGGATTTACTTTCATATATAACGCTACCTCATCTATTTTAGTATTTACAGATTATTAAAAAAAAAACGAGATAAGGCGAAAAATAAAGAATAGCGGCTATTCTAACCTCTAACTTGTCCTAACATGTGTGTATGAATGTTAGAATATAGGACAAAGAAATGACCACTAGTAAGTGTAGAAATAACTTCAATAAAAGTGATTTATTTTAGGCTGGTATTTTATTGTTTACTTTTTGTTAGTTGACAGTTTTTTTTTTTTCTACTGGCAACTTAAGCAATATATTACATTAGAATATAAAGACACGTGTTGCTCATGTAAAAGTTTTTTTCTATAATAAACATAATTTATAAATAATACTGCCTTATCATTTAAATCAACAACAGTAAGCAGTTAAATAAATAGCTTGCAATTGTTTCTGCCTTTGAATCGCATTCTAACTTACAATTGTTGTATATATTATATTAAAAAATAAAACGAATTAGAGGTCAAAAACAAAAGCGATGGTCACTATCACCAAACATAAATTAACAAACAAACAAAACATTTTAGAATCACGCATTCTAATTGGATATTTAAAAACAAATTGGAAAATTATATAATATATTTATAATCTCTCTACATATATATAACTTTCTCATGTAATGTTGACGTCAATTACTATTTTGATCGAAAACGCCCTTTCCATATGACCGCCTATATATTTTTTAAAATTATTGTTAACATATAACCATTAAATCTCGTAACATTTTTAATTTGCACGATTTCGAGTAGTTCTTATAGGTTTCTAATGACTATATTGACTTCTGATAAAGCACTTTTGTCTTTGGCACAATTCCAATAATTTAATTGAAAACTACCCTCAACCAGAATGCTTGAAATAAAATGAGATTTTAAAATTTATATCCTAACAAGTCTTTAAGTAATATTTTTCTATTGTGCAATTTATTCAAGGGGTAGGCAGGTCTAAAATTAAAAATATAATTTGTGATTATTTTTGAACCAATAAATAAAGATATCTGAACTATTTTTAATCTTTACACAACTAATTTAAAATACTCTGTTAAACTAGTATGAGCTCCACGAACATGTGTCTACGTGCAACACTCACTTCCGCTATGCCGGCTTGAGGAGACGAATGTACACCAGATTTATATGTCATACTTCTCTCGTTACACCGGCCTACTTGAGAGCTGATCTATAAATTACGTAGTTACCAGTGATGACACTTTTTTTTAATGAACACAATTAAAAAGTAGCATAAATATTTTGATTATCAACTTCGTTTATAGAAACAAAAGAGAAAAGGTAAAATGCAAAATCGATATTTTATTTGTAGCAACAAAAAAAAAAAACCTATAAGTTTGCAATACGATAAAAGTAAATTATTTTGTACTTTGTAACAATTCGATTTAAACTTTCCACTTTTTCGTCGGGATTTCCTTTCTTGATAGCGATACACTTATATAAAAATTTAAGGGAACATTCATTTTTATTTGTGTCTCTTAAAATTATAATGAACGTTTGTAGTTAGCGGTCGGTCTGTTATACGGAAATTCCGAATTCAATTTTCGGTCCATACAATTATGATTAAATTGTTATTAAAAATATTAAACAAAATAAAAAAAGCAGGCAATTGTTTCGTTCGTTTCTGTAATCCTTATCCTAATGAAATGAATGTATGCCTATAAATGAATTTAATTATTGAATTCATAATCTTAAATATAAAAATAACTTTAAAAACAACTAGAATAACTTCAAATCTTTCGTAATGAATGTAAGATGAATTTAAACAAAATAAATTCAACTTGGTGCACTTCTTTATTCTGTTTACATCAGCCACCTGGGATAAATGCGATGTAAATATTAGTAATTAATTTGTAGTTAGAGGGCGTTGTACGTTGCTTTGTGATTGAAGAATGAAGAATGAGTACGTCAAAGTTCCTGTCAGGTACTTTCTTATGCATAAATAAAATAAAAAAAATTGTATTAGGTTCAAATACCCGTATTACTGGGTACTCCAGTTACCGAAGTAGAGATATGAAATAAACAAACAAACAAATATTAGAATATATACAACTATCAAAACCTATCTAGAATCTAACATGACTCAAATTCGCTCTCAAAATTCCCTATCAGTCTCAGTCTGTCAAAATATGTCTATAATTTTGTTTACTATGAACAAATTATTAAACAACCCCAATAATTTTGATGTCAAGTGTACAAATAAGGGTGACGTTGTCTTAAAAAGTTTTATTGGTCCTCAAAACCAAGAATTTTGTAGCTCTCTTACCTCATTTTCGGATATTTTGTAGAAGCAATTATTTACTTTGTTGTCGATTTGAATAATGCCTTTATAAAGTGTGTTTTAGTCCTTTTTATTGATTTTTAAATATAATTGCAGTGTAAATATACAATCTGACCCATATCTAGGATATCCTATGCGATAGGTATCAGAATTACACTTACTGTATAGTTGACCGGATTGATATATCTACTAATAGTACTATCTACTTATATAAAAAAAACACACACACATAGGTACACACAAAAATAACAACTGTTAATGTCTGACTCGTGCCTTTCCGATTACCGTCGTGAAAAAACACAATGTATGGTTCTTTTTAGTAAATAAATTAAATACGAATTATTCCAATTAAAATTTAAATAATTCAAATAAGATTTGGAAACCGATTATTATAGAATTGTAGCCGACTATTATAACCTAAAATGTACACACGTAACTACTGTCTATTTTTGTTACGTTTATTATTAAAGATTTAGGTATAATTAAATATACATTACTGTCTAAGTATTGCGTTTTTGAAGTCAATGTAAAGGTTATGGAACGTCAAAGCTATTTTATTAGCTTAGGAAATTAATTCATATTAAGTGCTTATTAAAAATAAATACACGCGAAATTCAAAATTTATTAAAAAAAATACCGGATCTATTCGTAGAATTTCATTTGGTGGAATGATTTCCCAAAGGACGATGGCAACTCAAAAATGTTTATTTAAAACATTTTATAATCAACGCAAAGATTGTGTTTAGATGGATCTGTCTAGAAGACTATGTTTCTATGAATAAATAGCATATTACGTTGAATAAAAATCGGAAATTATTTGATAAACCGATAAACGCGGCTGAATTCCAATCATTTTATTTATATTCCAATTTCAGTAAGGATATCTTATTTTAGTCGTCAATTTGCCTTTTTTGGGTTTCATTTTATGTAATTCTATTATATTGGTCTATTTCAGTTCTATTCGAAGTTATTAGAGTTAGGTTTTTTTTATTGAAAGTTTAGCAAAATATTTCCACGATACACGTCTACTTTTTATTGTAAAATGTAAATTCATTTCTTCTCGTCAATTGTTTGTGTGAGTCACTTGTTTAAATTTTATTTTTCTTCTTTTATTAACTCTTTGTTGAACTAATATTATAATAATTCTAATTCAAAAACTATTTGCGATACCAAATTAGTTACCATATAAAAAGTATTAAAATAATTATATTATTATTTTAAAAAATCAAATTCTTTAATATATTTTTAAGATACATACATATTTTTATTTATTTTTAAATCCTATAGGTTTTCATCATATTTCATAATGTAACGTTTACCTCTGTATGTTTTTACGAGTCTTCCTTAAAACACTACGATCGCTATAATCGGGGGTTTACGAACGTTAAGGCAAACGACTGTTTGTTTATCACTTGCTTCCTTCAGAGGGCGCTTCACATTTGCTTTAGTGACGATATGGCTGTATATGAATAATTATTTTTGTCGACACATTAATTAACACTAGATTTACCAGACCAGTCGAAATGACTGGTCTTGCAAGATCAAATTAAAATTCCTACTGCGTGTAACATTTTCTTTAATTCTTCTAATCTTCTTTAATTTATAACAGAAGAATTAGTTTTAAGAATTTTATATTATTTTATATATATTTGTAACAAATATATACTTTTTTGGTTTTGGTAGAAATAGGTATATTTAATCTGGTAAATCTAGTATTAATAATTTGAGTGAACTATTCATGGGTAAATGTTTGTTTTGAGACTTACAGAAGTAATATGTCTGTGTTGTTCTGGTCTTGATTTGTATTTAAAAAATAACTCATGACAGAACCGACAGAAACCACAAAACTCATGAGGATTTATGAACGCCTAGTTAATAAAGAACGAAATGAGCTGCTCTCGCCACGGTGTTCGCTAACCGAAAAATATAACGATCAATTTCATTTTGTATGTTAACATGGAAAGTCTCAGTAATTTCAGCTTAGTATACTCTACATCGTCGCCTGTCACGGCGCTAAGATTAATCATTACTTATTAATGATAACGCTATGTCACCCCCATTTATCATTATTTAATAGCAGCTATATAACTTATAGTGCGGGAGAATTAAATATTAAAAGCTTTTAGCGTTCTTGTATTTAATATAATTGTTTTGTTTTTAATAGTAAATCTATTGTTTTTATTTTGTCCCAAATAGTCTTTTAAATAGTAATGAATGAATGAATGAATGAAAATAGTTTATTAGCATAAGCACTAAAGGCGTGCGCTTGCTTATCGTTAGACTCTACAATGGCCTCAGAAAGAGGTATGACGAGAAGAAGACCACAAGAAACTTATCAATCACATAGCCTTACCTAATAATACGTTTGGTTACAGTTTAGTACAAAGTTCCAAATAAATGGTTATTTCTTAAGAACTTATAAAAAAAAACTTAATAGTTATATGTATTTATGTATCTCTATAATTTATATAATAATCTGTAAAAACAAATGATATCTAGTACTTAATATTATTACATCTATTGCTGAAGTGAACAAGGCGTTATTATAGTTGCTGCATATTATTAATTTATTGCTGCTAGTTTTGCAATATATTTTTATATTTATTATATTTGAGTCCGGGTAAGGACAAATTCACTTATGCTTTTTCAGTGTTTTATTTCAGACTGACAGGCTTGACATTTGTATTCTTTATAAACTTATTCTATTTTTTAAATAATAAAAAGGAGGTTGCGATCGCCAACAAATTAATTGTCTTTTTTCTTAGTATTGCTAAGTATAATATAATTGAATTTTGACGAGACGGATTGTTTCAGTAGTGACCTACGAATGATGTAAGATGCCCCGGCCATCTCTTAATTCCATACAATACTCTTCTTCCCTGATTTCTCATAGAGGGCAATTTCTTCACCGGAAGTTAATATCAACAAAAGAAAAACAATTTTGAAAAACGTGAAAGAGTTATAAATAATGGGAACAGAAGCATCTGTTTTGTGATGCTAAGATAATGATAAAATTTATTATTATGAGTGTAATAAATTCGGCAACATACAACTGAACGACGCCAATTTGAGTATATGTAATATTTTAACACATACAATACGTATTGTCAAGGAACCAATTAAAAAAGTAATGGAAGAGAACCGGCAATGTATTGTGTTGTGTTGAAATTGCCAGCCGTAAAGTAAATATAGGCGTTTCGAATGTGGTAGAATGAAGGACATAAAATTGTATGGCAAAGATTATGGCGACGCTATTCCGTAAATTGTTGGTGAAAATAATTTGAATTTTCCTCCTTTTATGAGTTTAGAAATATTAAGAATTTGAGTTTTATTCTTAGCTTATAATCCAATAATACAAAAGTATTGGACACGTTTCAGTGTGTATTATATACAATACAATTATATATATTATTATTTTATATATAATATATAAAAAGTTTTATTATCATTTATATCAATAAAAAAGAATACTTTTTGTTTCACGTAAATGAGTTTATAAACCTACTAAATGTATTTCAGTGTATAATTATTTATTCAAGTAGTTCTGTGGAGTTAGAGAAAAGAAAGTGCTAGCCACCCGCGATATCTTGCCAATGATCACAATATAAAATAAAGGCAGCTACACACTTTTATATAATGTTAGAATTAATCGTTTGATATAAATTACGTCACACGATATTCATACTTCACAACTGGTCACATTTGTGAGAGTCCCCTCCCCCCGCGCTCCCGCCCTTCTTACCTAATATGACGTCACATATTTTGCAATTTTACACCTAGAAATTATGAAATTTCTTTTCCATTTAAGTTATTATTTCAATAAAATCAACA